>JBAKBP010002648.1:0-170845 GCA_037953745.1 Lithodes maja | reverse complement strand
CTCTCCTCCTCCCGCCTGAGCATACGACCGGACTGCGAAAATATAAGTTTTTCACCACCCAGAGAGACTGTGTAAGAAAGGCTTTGGATGATAGAGGAATGACCATAGATCAGGCAGGGGAAGTGGTGGTTGACAGGAGTGAATGGAGAATGCTTGTGAATAGTTGAGTGAACACGTGGTCATTTGGAGTAAGGGGTCGGGCGCAAGTTGGACTAGATAATAGTCCATCAGGCGCCTGGCCCGGGGAGACGATTAATATGAAGGGTGCGCCTGGAAGTGTGGTGGGAGGGCTTGTGGCTTTGGCTCCGCTGCATGTCTGCCTGCCGAGATCGGAACCTCTCCGGGTGGTCGGGGACCGGGGGAGTGCTGGAGCGACCTTGGTGACCCTGGTCTCTGGGTCTTCTCCTGGGTGACCTGGATGTGTGTGAGTTTGTGCTTTTTATCTGTGTTTATTTATTGTTTTATGTTGTTTTTGTGTTTTCCCTGTTCTTGCTCTGTCTTGAGTCGGCTACCCCCAAAATGGGGATTGGGCCTGAGCATATAGATAGATAGATAGATAGACCACCCAAATGCTTTTCCCACTGGTTTTATCGCTCTTCAAGGTTCATATGTTCATCATATAAGTAAAATAAATGCACATGGAAAAGAAATAATGCCCTATATCGAAAATAACAAATTCTGTCGGAATATAAGGCTAGAATTGCACAAGTAACTACCCTAGCCCCTAGGGCAATTTCGCGTCCCTCGGGTTAAATTAAGTATAACCTCTGAATGTCTCTAATATATTATTATTACTATTCATATTTTCTTAAGTTACAGTAAAGTTACTATTTTTAAGGTCTGATATAGCATTATAACATTTAATAGTTTGTAATACATGCAAATTAATTGTTGCACTCCATGTACAAAGTTAGTAAAATTCATATCCTTTCTTCAATAAAATCATGTTTAATATTATACATATATATATATATATATATATATATATATATATATATATATATATATATATATATATATATATATATATATACCGTAATAGACTTACTTAAAATGTCAAATAAATAAACTTGATAAATCATTCAATATTCAGTATACCATGCGACCATTTAAAAATCTACAATTCACCTGCAGTACTTCCCCTCGAAGATGTAGGCCTATATATATATATATATTTCTGGGGGAGGCGATAGCACAGTGGATAGCGTCCTGGACTACAGACCAAAAGGACCTCAGTTCGAGTCCATGCCAAACGTCAGGGTTTTTTCAGAGGTGATCTGATCATTCCTGCTGTTCTCCACATATCATGGCTACACAGACACGTCAAGAAAACACCCCCTATATCGTCACGAATTTCATAGCATAGAAGATGCCCGACCTTATTCGAAGAGGCTGTTAACGATCGTATAGCTGCTTTCTCCAAATCAAGTAACGTGTATAAATAAGGTGTTGTCATCTAGTGTGGCAGAAAGGAAGCAACCAACACCTTGAAGCTCCACTGATACCATCTAGTGCGACACATATGAAGCACTCAACATCTTTAAGCTTCAATCGATAATCTCGGGCCTCGTAAGAGTTACAGGCTACTGAACAGCATACAGTCCCTAGGTTGAGATATAGAAATATAGAAATATACAAATATATATATATATATATATATATATATATATATATATTAAGTACCGTATATATCGCAAATACATGTGAGCCACTAAATGTTTTAATCTCTCAGTGGGGTTCGAACCGCCGACCGTCAGGACGATAGCCGACGCTTTAATTAAACTTAATTTAACCAACTCCACCACGGCAGTCTAAGACACTCAACCCCCTATTTATAGAAGGTTGAGTGTCTTTTAGACTGCCGTGGTGGAGTTGGTTAAAGCGTCGGCTATCGTCTTGACAGTCGGCGGTTCGAACCCCACTGAGAGATTAAAATATATATATATATATATATATATATATATATATATTTAACAGTTGGACATCTGGTGCTTCAAGCTTCCCCCACCCTCGTTATTATTAAGGGGGGGGGGGGGAACAATTTTTGGTCGATTTTTTTTTTTTTTCATTTATGTATTATTATTTTAGTTTCCTCCCTAGACCTACATCAAACTTAAAATAACAAACCCAGGATCCCCCTTCAAGATATATTTGTACATTTTATGGTATAAAAATGTCCCGACCAAAGGCTGGTTCCTTCTAAATTACAGGCTCGCTATCACTCGCCAGGAAAAAAATGACACCTAAATGACACAAAAAGTTTTAATATTTACACAGAAAAGGGGCGAAAGTTCTTAATATTGCTGATATGCGACCTCAGGAACCAGTAGCCTACCAGCTCCACAGCTGCATAACCATGTCGACACCACGAACCAGGACCCCATCGCTATGATAAAACAACAGTCTCCCATCCCTAGAGTTGTTTTCCGAGAAGCCACCCGCCGCCATAGAAGACGAACTCGACAGGGGAACAAATTCATCCGCCCAAAAGCGTCCACGTGTGATTGTAGCTGCCGTCACCAACTCGGCTACCAAAAGCCCCCCCCCCCCCCCTCAATCACCTCCAAAGTGCCCACGAAGACTACCACCCATGATGTGCATCCGAAGAATATCCACCCAAGCCTCTACATGACCTATTTCCCATCACCACCAAGGTGGAAATACGAGGAAGGAACACGTGTGCACATGCACCAGTTCAAACCCTCCAAATACTCTGTCCACATTCCAGAACCCCCCAAAACTAGTTTCAAAGCATGCACAACCTGACGGGCCTCAACAATTACCAGAAGCCGCTATTGCCAAAGGTTCCACAAGCCCGAACAACACGTCCTCAAGATCGACTACTCCCGACGTGTCCTTGATGCCCGGAGACACATCCCCCAGGACATCCCAGTCGACGGAGGGTCTACCCTGGGCCACCGATACACCCTTCATGCCCGGGCCCCTGGAGATGTTTTTACCCCGAGACAACGCTACCAAAAGAGACACTACTTCAGCTTGCCAGACCATCGACAAGCTATAGCTATTACAACATGCTTTGTTCTTGTATACATGTAGGACTAATATCAATGAATAAATTATGAAGACGTTTATTGGAAAGACTATCATCATTTACACATAGTATGTTAACCGCTTCTATACCGGTGACGTTTGTTAAATCTAATTCTAGTTATATTTAGAGGATTTTTTTAAGTATAAGAAAGATCTATGGTAGTAAAAAGGTTTAATTGAGATAGTTCGATAACTGTCAATTGCTGGTGGCCCATTAAAAATTGAATAAAATCTTCTAATAGCAGCCAGAGTATTGTTAAAAAGAGATGTCACTGGTACAGAAGGGGTTAATGATAAGTCTTCTTGAGAAACAAAACGGGCCAGAATTTCAAGTAAGAAACAGTATTTCATTAATTTGTAAACATAATAGATTTTGCAGTCAACATGGGACATAGCAGTAGGCTACTTTGCAAATACTTGGTGATGGGCTGGTCTATCAGAGTGAGAACTGAGCGATCTCTGCCATACCCATAGCTTACTCTGACTGTTCCTTTTACTTATATATCTTCTAGATCTCGAGTGACGGCGTCTCTTCCGTGGATTGACCTCCCAATCTACCAAGATTGGAAGCCGAAGCGTCACATTTTTCCCTTGCCCTCAACTTTCTCTTCATAATTGCTGAGGGGCACATGGCCCTGGGTGGGGCTTTGGTTTCCCGGGCGTTTCCGCACCCTCCTCAGCTCCCCGCCATGGAGTGGCTTCGGTCACCCAGGCTTTATTGTGGTCGGCAGGGAGGGTTCTGTGGGGGCGCTCGGTTATGGCCTTGGCCGTGCTCGGGGCCTTGGGGCTGTTCGGCCAGGCAGCTTGGGGAACAACAACAACTTTGCAAATATATATATTTTTTATGATATACTGTTCAACTAGAGATATCCTTCCAATTAAAAATAAAATAAAATACAAATATATTAATAGTATCATATCTGTAACACCAATGGTCATACAGTATAAGGTCTAATATGTCTGACATTATTCTCCTTCACGCAATACCTAGGCCATACTCTAATTATCCATGCATACATTGTAAATAGTATATTGTTAAAAGATACAAAAAATGACACAAATATATGTTGTTTATATATTTTACAGGGTCCAAGATGAACAGGTAATACGATTATAACCAATAGACCTGTGTGTGCCAATTTGGTTATATTATTACTCAAAATGTTTACGTTTTAATAATAATAATAATAATAATAATAATAATAATAATAATAATAATAATAATAATACTTTATTTCAGACTCACACAGTACAGAGGGGACCATACTGGGGTCCATATATACCTTACAGTAACATACATATATATAAGCTACTGTACATAGGCTACATAAAATAAAAAGAAATTAAATAATACCCAGCTTGCTATCATGTAGTTCACAGCACTGCCTCAACCAAAAACAGTGGTCATCAAACTACTGTGTTACCAAAACCACTGTCCTAATTGTGTACAGTACCATGCCTCACATCATTTAGCATCCGGTACAGTATGTTGCTACAGTACAGTATAGGAATATCGGTACTGTACTGCACTATGAGGTTCAGTACCGGTATGCTAATTCTGTAAAGTATCAGACCTGAAATCATTACTTAAGGTTAAATATAGAGCAACTTCCTCCAGTGTGCTTGGATCCTAGAGGTGTAGCCTATGCTTGGAGTTTGTAGCATTTTAACCAAGGCATCTCACTTCTTAGGCAATATTTATTTCTGGAGTGCAGGTAGATTTTCTGGGGGTATGTAACATTGTAATTTTTTAGCTAGAATATAATATAATATGTATCATGGTGCTGTACGAGTTAATGGATATTATTTTACCTCTTGTCGATGAGAGATTATTCTTAAATACAAAAATAATCCGTGTCCTATGTTTGCCCAAAGTTTTTACCTGAAAGGATTACAGAAAAGCTATTACATTATTATATTCATTAACATCTATGTCGTAACCAAATTAGAAACTAACGGAAATACGAATTTGTAGTCAGAGTAATTTGGGTGAAAGAGTATTTTCCTCCCATACCCCTACTTCTTATAAGGACAAGTAGTCGTGTCGGTGGAACATTTGTTGGGTAACACGAAGACTTGGCCGTCAGTGCAGCTCATCTGTTTAACGATCAGTTTATCGCTCAGCGTCGACTTCACACAGTAGTAGAACTTGGTACAGTCACAGTTCGGGTGCGCGTAGTATTGGGTCGTAGATTTGTTGGTGCAGTCGGCTGGCGGGCAGGGAGGGGGAGTTGTGGTTGGAGCAGGAGTTTTGGTTGGAGCAGGAGTTGTGGTTGGAGCAGGAGTTGTGGTTGGAGCTGGAGTTGTGGTTGGAGCAGGAGTTGTGGTTGGAGCAGGAGTTGTGGTTGGAGCATGAGTTGTGGTTGGAGCAGGAGTTGTGGTTGGAACAGGAGTTGTGGTTGGAGCAGGAGTTGTGGTTGGAACAGGAGTTGTGGCTGGAGCAGGAGTTGTGGTTGGAGCTGGAGTTGTGGTTGGAGCAGGAGTTGTGGTTGGAACAGGAGTTGTGGTTGGAGCTGGAGTTGTGGTTGGAACAGGAGTAGTGGTTGGAGCTGGAGTTGTGGTTGGAACAGGAGTTGTGGTTGGAGCTGGAGTTGTGGTTGGAGCTGGAGTTGTGGTTGGAGCTGGGGTTGTGGTTTGAGCAGGAGTTGTGGTTGGAGCAGGAGTTGTGGTTGGAGCAGGAGTTGTGGTTGGAGCAGGAGTTGTGGTTGGAGCAGGAGTTGTGGTTGGAACATGAGTTGTGGTTGGAGCAGGAGTTGTGGTTGGAGCAGGTGTGGTTGGAGCAGGAGTTGTGGTTGGAACAGGAGTTGTGGTTGGAGCAGGAGTTGTGGTTGGAGCAGGAGGTGTGGTTGGAGCAGGAGTTGTGGTTGGAGCTGGAGTTGTGGTTGGAGCAGGAGTTGTGGTTAGAGCAGGAGTTGTGGTTGGAGCAGGAGTTGTGGTTGGAGCAGGAGTTGTGGTTGGAGCAGGAGTTGTGGTTGGAACAGGAGTTGTGGTAGGAGCAGGAGTTGTGGTTGGAGCAGGAGTTGTGGTTGGAGCAGGAGTTGTGGTTGGAGCAGGAGTTGTGCTTAGAGCTGGAGTTGTGGTTGGAGCAGGAGTTGTGGTTGGAGCAGGAGTTGTGGTTGGAGCTGGAGGTGTGGTTGGAGCAGGAGTTGTGGTTGGAGCTGGAGTTGTGGTTGGAGCAGGAGTTGTGGTTGGAGCAGGAGTTGTGGTTGGAGCAGGAGTTGTGGTTGGAGCAGGAGTTGTGGTTGGAACAGGAGTTGTGGTTGGAGCTGGAGTTGTGGTTGGAGCAGGAGTTGTGGTTGGAGCAGGAGTCGTGGTTGGAACAGGAGTCATGGTTGGAGCAGGAGTCGTGGTTGGAACAGGAGTCGTGGTTGGAACAGGAGTTGTGGTTGGAACAGGAGTTGTGGTTGGAGCAGGAGTTGTGGTTGGAGCTGGAGTTGTGGTTGGAGTTGTGGTTGGAGCTGGAGTTGTGGTTGGAGCAGGAGTTGTGGTTGGAACAGGGCTTGTGGTTGGAGCAGGAGTTGTGTTTGGAGCTGGAATTGTGGTTGGAGCAGGAGTTGTGGTTGGAGCAGGAGTTGTGGTTGGAGCTGGGGTTGTGGTTGGAGCAGGAGTTGTGGTTGGAGCAGGAGTTGTGGTTGGAACAGGAGTTGTAGTTGGAGCAGGAGTTGTGGTTGGAGCAGGAGTTGTGGTTGGAGCAGGAGTTGTGGTTGGAGCAGGAGTTGTGGTTGGAGCAGGAGTTGTGGTTGGAACAGGGCTTGTGGTTGGAACAGGGCTTGTGGTTGGAGCAGGAGTTGTGGTTGGAGCAGGAGTTGTGGTTGGAGCAGGAGTTGTGGTTGGAGCTGGGGTTGTGGTTGGAGCAGGAGTTGTGGTTGGAGCAGGAGTTGTGGTTGGAGCAGGAGTTGTGGTTGGAGCAGGAGTTGTAGTTGGAGCAGGAGTTGTGGTTGGAACAGGAGTTGTGGTTGGAACAGGAGTTGTGGTAGGAGCAGGAGTTGTGGTTGGAGCAGGAGTTGTGGTTGGAGCAGGAGTTGTGGTTGGAGCAGGAGTTGTGCTTAGAGCTGGAGTTGTGGTTGGAGCAGGAGTTGTGGTTGGAGCAGGAGTTGTGGTTGGAGCTGGAGGTGTGGTTGGAGCAGGAGTTGTGGTTGGAGCTGGAGTTGTGGTTGGAGCAGGAGTTGTGGTTGGAGCAGGAGTTGTGGTTGGAGCTGGAGTTGTGGTTGGAGCAGGAGTTGTGGTTGGAGCAGGAGTCGTGGTTGGAACAGGAGTCATGGTTGGAGCAGGAGTCGTGGTTGGAACAGGAGTCGTGGTTGGAACAGGAGTTGTGGTTGGAACAGGAGTTGTGGTTGGAGCAGGAGTTGTGGTTGGAGCTGGAGTTGTGGTTGGAGCTGGAGTTGTGGTTGGAGCAGGAGTTGTGGTTGGAACAGGGCTTGTGGTTGGAGCAGGAGTTGTGTTTGGAGCTGGAATTGTGGTTGGAGCAGGAGTTGTGGTTGGAGCAGGAGTTGTGGTTGGAGCTGGGGTTGTGGTTGGAGCAGGAGTTGTGGTTGGAGCAGGAGTTGTGGTTGGAACAGGAGTTGTAGTTGGAGCAGGAGTTGTGGTTGGAGCAGGAGTTGTGGTTGGAGCAGGAGTTGTGGTTGGAGCAGGAGTTGTGGTTGGAGCAGGAGTTGTGGTTGGAACAGGGCTTGTGGTTGGAACAGGGCTTGTGGTTGGAGCAGGAGTTGTGGTTGGAGCAGGAGTTGTGGTTGGAGCAGGAGTTGTGGTTGGAGCTGGGGTTGTGGTTGGAGCAGGAGTTGTGGTTGGAGCAGGAGTTGTGGTTGGAGCAGGAGTTGTGGTTGGAGCAGGAGTTGTAGTTGGAGCAGGAGTTGTGGTTGGAGCAGGAGTTGTGGTTGGAGCAGGAGTTGTGGTTGGAGCAGGAGTTGTAGTTTGAGCAGGAGTTGTGGTTGGAGCAGGAGTTGTGGTTGGAGCAGGAGTTGTGGTTGGAGCAGGAGTTGTGGTTGGAGCTGGAGTTGTGGTTGGAGCTGGAGTTGTGGTTGGAGCAGGAGTTGTGGTTGGAGCAGGAGTTGTGGTTGGAAGAGGAGTTGTGGTTGGAGCAGGAGTTGTGGTTGGAGCAGGAGTTGTGGTTGGAGCTGGAGTTGTGGTTGGAGCAGGAGTTGTGGTTGGAGCAGTAGTTGTGGTTGGAGCTGGTGTTGGACTGTAAAACAATCAAGGGTAAGTCTTGTGTATAACATAACTGTCTTGATGGTGTAATGGTTAGAGCGTGTAAGATGTATATGTTATATCCTAGGTTCGAATCCGGGGAGAATCACATGCAGTCATTAATTTTGTTTGAGGTGTTTTTGGTGTTAAGATCGATGTTAAAAATAATTTGATATATTTACAATAATTTACCCTTCTATCCTTATTATAGATGTGTCTATTACTACCATTATGCCTAAAGTATATGAAGGTATATAGGTATGTTATTATGAATACTTCAATTGCCCTTTTTATACCTACTTTAAGCCAATAAATATTTACAGTATATACCCACTAGTTACTGTGTTGGGCACTAAACTGATAATCTGATATCAGAGGATTATCGCAGTTAAAAACAACATTTGTCGGATTAATATCGGGAGTTAGCTCCATTTTCGTTATTGAACCAGTTAACTGCCGATAACTCGATTATGTTTTGTCCGATAATTATCAAGCAAAAACACTGCAAAACTTGTAAAAAATGCTTATTTATACTATGGATTTTGAAGATGTTTTTCCATATTTTATAATTTGTATTAATATATAGTTATTGTTATTGAATTATTGATAGCTTCTGATAACTTTGTAATATAATTATCGGATTATCAATATCGGACTTGACAATTGGGTGTACCGGATTATCGTTTTTGGTGTAAACTTTTTGGTTATCGGTGCCCAACACTGATTCTTAAACGAAACCAAAAATAAGTCTCCTATGTTTGCCAAAAAGATTTACAGGAAAGGATTCCTGAAAATGTATTATCACCTTCTGTACCAGTGCAGTCCTTTTAACAATTCTGGATATTATTATGCAATTTTATTCAGTTTATAAAGGGCCTCTATCAATTAGCAAGTTTCGAACTATCTCGCTTAACCCTTTATACTACCACAAACCCCTCTTAAATTGCACAAAATCTTCTAAATATATCTAGAATAAAAGTAAAAAAGGCCTCGCCAGTCCAGAAGGGATTAAATGAGGTTAACGTCCAATTAGAAACCAACGGAAATATGAATTTGTAGTCAGAGTAATTTAGGCAATTGTGCATTTTCTTCCTAAACCCTTACTTTTCACGAGGACAAGCATTCATATTGAAGGAACACGAGCCGGGTAACACAAATACTTTGCCCCCAGTGCAGCGGAACTGTCGGACAATCAGGTTATTGCTGAGCGGTGACTTCTGGCAGTAGTAGAACTTGCTACAGTCACATTCCGGGTGAGCGTAGTACTGGGTGGTAGTTTTGCCGTTGCAGTTGGCTGGCTCGCAGAAACTGGGACCCGCTGGAATAATTGCTGGAGGTGTCTGGTTAGATCCACCGTTGTAACTGAAGGGGAGGTAAAAAGATTAATCATATACATTCATGACGTGCGACTTTTCTTAGCATAATGTAAGGTAAAATGAGGTGACGTATGCTAATTTGCGCTTTCCTAATCGTCTCCGTGTCTTCGCCCTTCAGAGCCTGCAGTGATTGTCATACCCAACCTGGTAAACAAGAGCTCCTGCATATTATCTTGGTTAATAGAGCTATCCTATGCCTGGGTTAATCCTGAACCCTGTAATATCATCCTAACCAATGCAGACAAGCATAGCCGAGTGGGATGCACTCTCACAATCAAGGCTAAAACTTGTGTATAACATAATTGGGTATATTGATAGCAATTTACACATATATTATAAGGGGTGTTATATTATTGACAAGCACTAACCGGCCAAAGAATGCTTTAGGATTGCGACTTGAAATGTAAGAGGCGTGAATGATGGCACAAAAGAGAAAGAGGTTTTGGAAGTATTAGCGAACGCCAGGCTGGATGTATGCAGAATGACCAAATGGAAGGGTATATGTGTGAAAGAATGGGAATGTTGAATAGGTGTGTGTGCTGGAGTGAATGAGATTGAGAGAGCAAAAGAAAGTTTTTGTTTGCTTGTAACTATGGTTCTATGGGTGCAAGGATTGTGTGGGTGAGAATGAAAGTGGGAATACAAACATGGGTGGTTGTGTGTGTGTGTGTGTATGCTCCCACAGAAGATAAAGCTGAGAGAGTGAAAGAGGAGTTTTGGGTGAGTGTTGAAGCGTGCCTGGTTAGGTTTGGTAAGAGTGAAATACTTTTTCTGATTGGGGATGTGAATGGGAAGGTAGGTGATATTAAAGTAGATGGGGTGGTAGGAATGTGGGGTGTACCGCAGAGGTAGATGGGAATGCCAGTGTACTTGTGGACATATGTGTCGGGAGGAGACTGATGATAGCCAACACCTTCTTCCATCACAAAATTAGACACAGGTGCACATGGAAAGTGGAGTGGAGGAGGGAGGGAGAGACAGTGGAATGAAAGGCACTGATTGATTATGTATGTATGGATGAACGAATGAGGAATTTAATATTAGATGCTAGGATATATAGGGGTATGGGGGCGGGGGGTTGTATGACCATTATATAGTAGTAGCTAAAATTAGGATACAAGAGAAGTGATTAAAGAGAGCTAGAGTAGGGTGGGATGGAGGTGGAGTGGTGAAGTGGGTGGAAAGGTTACAGGAGGAGGATTTCAGGGAAGAGTTCAAGAGAGCAGTAGAAAGACGATTAGGTACGTTTGAATTGGAGGAAGTGGAAGAGGTTAGCAAATTGTTTAAGGAAAAGATGTGTGCAGTGTGTTAGGAGGTATGTGGAGCTAGGAGAAGAGGGGATGAAGATTTGGAGAGAAAGAAAGGGGAAATGTACTTGGAGAAAAAGAGACGGGTGAAGAGAGTATTGAAGGAAAGTAAGAGAAGGGTAATAATAATAATAATAATAATAGTTCTTAAAGCTAGCGCATGCTAAGCTAGCTAAGGATAGCTCAATAAGGCCGATTATGCGTATTTCCATTGGGGTCCTGTACTACTACCCCATCCCTTTGCTCATGAGGGATGGTAACGACTCAGTGCTTGTGAAAAATCTTTAATGCGCCGAGCGTGGGCGCGAACCCGGGCCTTCTGGGTGGAAGTCCGAGACGCTAGTCACTACACCAAGCGAGCCGCTGTAGATGAGTAATTTGGAAGGAATTTAATTAAGTGTAAAGTGGAGGGAGTGTAAGAAATGTTCTGGAAAAGGTAAACAACGTTAGGTAGGGTAGCAAGGGACGTAGTAAGATTTTGAAAGATAATAATGAGCGAGCGCTAGCAGAGAAGCAAGGGAGAGTCGAGAGATGGCGGGAGCACTTCAATGAATTGGTGAACGTAGGGAATGAAACGCCAGCAGACATAGTTGGATGGGGTATGGGAGTGAGAAGAAGAGAAGTAGTGCAGGAGGAGGTGGGAGGAGGTCAGAAATGTGTAAGGTCTTGAAAAGAGTGATGATGAGGACAGCATCAGGGATAGATGGAGTGTGAGGAAATGCTGACGTATGGTGGTGGAAAATGAGTAAACATGCGTGGGAGAAGTGAAGTGCGCCTGATGACTGGAAGACAGGCATAATTGTCCCCCTGTATAGGGGTAAAGGGGAGAGAGAGGAGTGTGTGGTAATCACTGGGGGTTATGTCTCCTAAGCATAGTGTGGAAGATGTACAGTATGGGTAGTGATCGAGAGAGTGAGAGCGAGAATGGAGAAATGGGTAGGTGAGGAGCAGGGCGGGTTTAGGAAGGGAAGAGGCTCTGTAGACTATATTATTGTCTTGAAATATGTGGTTGAGAAATATCTAGAGAATGAAAACAAAATACAAGTAAGAGCAGTTGATGTTGGTGTATCGCTGATAATGGAAGGAAATGAGTGTAATGCCGCATTTTCCTTTACCATCATTATCTCCGATAGACTGGAAATGGTGTCGTATTTCACACCCAAATGCCATAAAAGGGTGTCCAATATCAAGCCAACTCAACCCTGCTCTTCCACAGGGTCTAAACTCAACCCGATTCAGACTTTAGGAACTTGATAACAGTTTTAAGACTTTGTGTATATATCCATATACAAATAATCGATTTGGATGTGATAATTATAAATGTACCTAGCTATATCCCCAGAATATCCGAAAGAAGCGTCATAATCCTATAGAAGGCCGATAACCTACCGGAGTTATTATATATAATACCTCAAAGTAAGCGATTATATTATAGGAATAATCATCACAATTTTTTACAAATTCAACTAGATCAAAATAATATCGAAATGATGGATCATTAATTATTGATCTTGATATGTAGGCCTAAAGCATGTTGTTTATAAACATTGGCCGCAGCCCCGGTGCCACTCCATTCGAGCCTAATCACGATTATATTTCGGTGTATTCTTACTTAAATGTATATAATTCGGGTTGATTAGGTTACACAATACAATATTACTAAGTAACAGTACACACATATATATAAATATCATAACATTTGTGAAATATAGGTTCGACCGCGCTAAGCACCACGGCTGCGTGAGGGCCAGTAGGAACGTAGATATATCGAGGGGTGGGTGGATGAGTGGGGTATCTAGCCTCGTGACCTTGACCAAGAGTCAAGTTCAGAAAATCAGTGTTCGTCACGGTAATTAATCCGTCACTCCTCCTCAGAATTATTGAAATGTCTATGTATGCGAATATTTCTTGCTCTACTATTAAACAAATAAATATGTTTTATAATTTCACCTAATATGTAATGTCACAACACATCTTAAATTGTATATATTCAAATTTATTGCCGATATATTCTGTTGTCGATTATTCCAGTCCCTGACATACCTAATGATATTTGGTATATTACGCTATTTCGCTTTTATTTTGTCTGTATTTGCTTTGTAATAATTATTCTGCAATGCATATTTACTTTCATTCTTAAAAATAGTCAGGAAAGGTTGTCCATATAATGTATATATTTAAAAGTCTGGATCGCCCCTTGTCATTTTGTGCCACCACACTTTAATGAGAGTGGGTTATCAGACTTTGGGGTGACACAAAATGCAGCATAAGTTGCCTGTACTGCTGTTTGCCGATGATACAGTTATGATGAGTGGCAATGAATAGGAGTTACAGGGTCTGGTAATTTTGTTTGGAACAGTGTGTGAAAAACGGAACCTGAAGGTAAATGCGGGGAAAAGTAAAGTTATGGTCTTTGAAAGGGGTGCAGTCACAGAGTGGGAGGTGAGGTTGAATGGCCAGGTTATGGAGAATGTCATCTCATTTAAGTATTTGAGCAGTGTCTTGAGTAAAGCTGGGAGTATGGAGGATGTAGTGTGGGAGAGGGTGCAACAAGGGAAGAGAATTGTACGAACACTGAAAGCAGTAACAAGGAATATGGTGGTCAGCATGGAAGTAAAGAAGTCCTAGAATGATAGTACTGTATATGGTAATCCCGATATTGACGTACAGGAGTGAAACATGGACGTTACTGTAATATGTAATAATATATATATAATTAATTATAATTATAATATAATTATATATATGATTATATGCATTCCTTTTAGAACACATAGTCTGTGACTAAGTTACTACAAATAGAATATTAAGCAACAATTTTTAATGTTAACACATTTTAGAAAGTTTTGATAATTTATATAAAATTGAGATGGAATTAAGATGAATTAAAACCTACCTACCGAAAATAGTATATATTATAATGACATGATAAACGAGTGAATCACCCCCATTCACCTCTGACCCCGTCAGCTATCGCCCATCTTCCCATCCAACACTGCTTTCACGCATCCTTCCACCTCACTCTCGTTCTGCTCTCCCTCTCTGTCCTCTTAGTAATTTTCTCGCTTCCTATACGTTCCACATGGCCGAACCATCTCAATGTGTTCCTTTTTACACTTTCCAACACATCCACATCCCTACTACTCTGCTCTTTAACTTCCTCATTTGTCTGCCTATCCCTCCATGTAACTCCACACGCACTTCTCAAGTAAACCCTCTCACTCTTGATTTGTCTCTCTCCAACATGACTTCATGAGTGGAATTAATTGACCACTTTATCTTTAACCCTTTCGTTTCCGGTGATGTCTTTATTATTTGGTGTCAGCTACATTTAGACAAATTTATGAAGCTTATGAAGGATATGTGGTAGCTAAAAGGAATAATTGAGATAGTCTGTCGCCTTTTAATTGGTAGACGTCCTTCGTAAGCTGAATAAAATCGTCTAATAGTTGCCAAAATATAATGAAAAGTATGTCACCAGTACTGAATGGGTTAAAAAAAGCTCTAGTTGCAATAATTGACATTTAGTGGTAGTAAACGTTGGAGGCAATATATTCGTAGTCTTCCTCTATAAGATCAAGGCGTTTGGTAATGAACAGATAGATTGAATAGCAAAACAAATATTATAATAATCACACAAGCACTATGAAAATAAATTGACATTAATTGATATTAATAACAAAACATAAAGTTATGTTTTCTATTAAATATCGATGTTTACAGATTTAACTTCCTTATTGTCCGAAACTAGCAAATGGTTAAGAATAATATTTATCTTACAGTGGTGTAGCAGTTGTTTCCATGATCGTGGAAGCCAACATAAGGGCCAGCCCGAAGGAGATCTGTAGACAGTGAGTTTGGTTAATAACAGTTTGTCACTATGTCTCGATAAAGCATAGTAGGGAATGTATACCCAAGGCTTATAGTTGCATCTATGGACCTTGGGTATACCTAGGATAGTGATAGGGAAGACGAGAGAGCTAGTAGAACAATGGGTTGGTGAGGAGCAGTGTGGGTTTGGGAAGAGAAGGGGTTGTGTAGATCAGGAGAAGGGAAGGAGGTAATATACTGCCTTCATGGAGAAAGTCTATCCCAGAATTGACAGAAACGTCTGTGGGAAGTACTGAAAATATTTTGATTAGATAGCAATTTGCTGAAAACAGTGAAGAGCATAATTATGAGGGTGCAAGGGTGGCAATGTGTATAACGTATGAAGACAGTGAGTCCTTTGATTTAAGTGTTGGATTAAAGCAGGGGTGTGTGATATATCCCCATGGTTGTTCAATATATACTCATACATGTATGGAGTAATGAAATAAATGCAAGGACGAGCAGTGGATGTAGGAGTACTCCTGGTAAGGGAAGGGAGTGAGTGAAAATTGCCTGTGCTATTGTTTGCTGATAATACAGTTTTAATGAGTAATGATGAGTGGGAGTTGCAGTATTTATTTATTTTCTATGTGTATGGAGGAGACAACATTCAGGTCGCCTGTAGCGAGTGTCTCCCCCAAAGTTAATAGAGTGACAGAGCCAAAACCAAGGGACGTTGGGGTCAAAATACCTGGACACAACGTTTAAAGCAGGCTAAGTCATAGGATGAAGGAAAGATTAATTGAGGGAGAGAGATACAGAGTTCACGTTTTGAGTAGAAGAATGACAGAAAATTTGCCAATTCTAGGGTTGGAGAGCTGGACAGAATAGGAGTGGGACTGTGTTGTAAGGCGGGTGCCTCGCACTCGCCACAAGGCGAGTGCAATTTGCAATATGGAGAGAAGTTACTAATATCAACCGATTCTGTACCAGAGTAATCCCTTTGTTTCCGAGCAGCTTATATACACAGGCCTATGAGTGCAGTTTGGTAAATATTATTAGCACTGTGTGCAAAAAGTGGACGCTGAAGGTCAATGTCTTCAGTAAGGTTATGGCCTTTGAGAGGGAAGCAGTCACAAAGTGTGAAGTAAGGTTGAATCGGCCAGGTAATGGATAATGTCAGCTCATGTAACTAATTGAGCAGTGTGCTTTGTAAATATGGGAATTTGGAGGATGACGTTCAAGAGAGTGCAACAGGAGAGTAGGGTTGTAGGTACGCTGAGATCAATGACCAGGAATATGAATAGGGAGGTGAGCATGGAAGTAAAGAAGTCCTTGCATAATAGTGTGGTAACCCCAACATGACTACGGAAGTGAAGTGTGGACGTTGTTGAAGAGGCATAAATCAAGAGTGAGAGGAGTGGAAATGAGTTACCGATACTTAAAAAATATGTGTGGAGTCGCAGGGAGAGAGAGACAGACAAATGAGGAAGTAAGAAATCTCTGTGGTGTGGATGTAGATGTGCTAGAGTGTGTGAAGAGGAAAAACTTGAGGTGGTTTGGTCATGTGGAGAGTGAGAGAATTAAGATAATAGTATATGAGAGTGAAGTGGAAGGGCAGAGTGGGAGAGGTAGACTGAGAATGAGATGTATGGATGGAGTAGAGATGTACAGAATAATAAATATAAATGTAATTTAATAAATAAATAAATATATATATATATATAATTATACAGGTATATATACTGTATATATATATTGCAAATTTAGATACAACCACGTCTTGGTGTTGTGTGAATAATTGTATCGTATTTACGTTTATCTAGATTCTAGAAGCTGCTGGTAACAAGAATATACCTGGGCTTATTTTTTATTTTATTTGTATATACATTTAAAGAATTTGTTTTGTTTTATAAATGTGCCCCTGATTTTGTACATGGGTCAGACTTACCATTATTATCTTCATCTTTCCTGCTGTAGAAGATATCAGAGTCAGGACAAGTTTAGTTTATTAAGGAGCGTGAGAAGTTATTAATTTCGCTCAATTCTGTACCAGAGTTAGCCTTTTATTTGGTTTCCAAGCAACCTATATACTCAGTCCTATGATGGCCTCTCCTCTTATTTAACCTTCACTTTCAGTGCTCATCATCAAACTAAATATTAATTCGCTATTCAGGGTAGCTTGTATAATTTATGAGAGTAGCAATCAAAGTAATATTCATAGTCGATACTATTGTAAGAGTGTAAATACTGTATGTAAATGTAAATCAAATGAGTAAATTACAGTAGAGGCACAGCTTGTATGAATATGGTAGTGATTTGAAACCTTTATACATATGCACACATTTGTATAGTATATTTGTGTCCTTCTAATCTCTAATCCCATAATAATAATATTAATAATCATTATATTTAAAACCGACAGCCAATGAGGCTGAAAATACACAGACTTAACCTAGATCCTATCCTAGTGGACTAACACACTGATCTTGGATGCTAAAGGGAGCGCCTACACACTGCTGCAACACACTGATCTTGGCTGCTAAAGGGAGTGCCTACATACCCCCGAGGGAGTAGGACGTGGGTAGGAGACTTTGTGGGTCCCCCGAGATAGTCCGTCCAGACCTAGTCTTGACAGCCAGGGTAACTTTTTTCATTGAGAGAACTTCCCCTGCCAGTGAATGGGATCGAACCCCCACACCTGAGCGAGAACTCCCACTACACTGACTAAACGCACTCGGCCACCGTGACCTTACAATTGGGACTTGTAGATGATACTTGACATGAGCCCTTACGGGCCCTTAGGGTTCTAGTTTAGTGAAATTTGATTTTTTTTTAACTATATTATTTTTAGAACACTTGTATATTGCTGTGGTGTTAAAAACAGCAACAGTATACAATTGTTCTAAACAAATATTGTTTTGTATGCACTTTACCGTTATGTTTAATAAAATAATTGTATGTATAAGTTTCCCTTTGTTTGACTTCTCCACTTGAGTACTATATATCCCATGTCTTGAAGTAATTGCATAACAAGTATATATTACTATGCAATAATTATATACCGGTATATAAATTGTGACGAGTTCCAGGTCTCGTCGTGACATGACCTAGCCTCCCCATCATACCTGTGGTTTGGTAACCTATGGATCTACTCACAGATATTTCAATTCAATTCAATTCAAATTCAATTCAATTAAAAAAGGTTTATTGTTACAAATAGGTACAGCATCGAAAAAGTCCCTAATTTCAAGAAAGCAAACTTTCATAAACTTAGAGCTATGTTTAAAGAAACTGACTGGAGCTTTTTAATTAACAATAACGACATAAATACATCTTGGGAATTCTTCGAAACCACTTACCTAAAAGCAGTGCAGGACTGCATACCACCGAAAATACGGCGTACAGGCCTTAATAATAAGCCCAAATGGTGGAATAAAGATATTTCAAACTGTTTGCTTGCTAAACAGTTTGCTAATGATAGATTAAATTCCTTACAAAATGACGAAGAACGGGTGAAATTTGTAGAGCTACGACGCAAAGCCAAAAAGTTAATTAAGCAAAGTAAAAAGACTCTGGAGTTACATGTTGCGAATCAAAGTAAAACAAACCCGAAAGAATTCTATAGTTATATCAGAAAGAAAAAAGTAGTTACTTCAACTGTTGGACCGTTAGTCGATGAAAATGGAGAATACACCAAAGACGAAGTACAAATGAGTAATGCCCTCAATATCTTCTTTGCATCAGTTTTTACAACGGAAGACCTCAGTGATATCCCTACACCATCACCGATTCAGATTGATAATTCAGATGTTCTAATCAATATCACCGTTACAGAGAGAGAAGTATTGAATTGTTTAGATAAACTCAAGGTAAATAAAACGCCTCGACCTGATACAATCTCACCTAGAGTCCTAAAGGAAGCTAAGGATGAGCTCTCCAAACCACTGACATTGCTATTCAATAAATCCTTGCAGTCTGGAACTATGCCTGATCAGTGGAAGCTAGCCACGTAACACCGATATTCAAAAAAGGCAGCAAATCCCTACCCAGTAACTATCGTCCAATTAGCTTAACCTCGGTTGTATGTAAAATGTTAGAAAGACTCATAAGAGACAGACTCGTAAATCACTTAGAGGAAAATAACATACTTAAAGATACTCAACACGGCTTTCGTAAAAAACGTTCCTGTTTAACAAACCTCTTAGACTTCTTCCACGATATCCTCAACCTCTACGATGAGAGTAAAGCTGTAGATATGATATACCTTGATTTTTAAAAGGCCTTTGACAAGTTCCCCACAAACGTTTACTGCTAAAACTAAAAGTGCATGGAATACAAGACGGTGTGTTGAAATGGATAGAAAATTGGCTCAGCGACAGAAAGCAAAGAGTATTCATAAACGGTAAGGCATCTAAATGGACCAATGTAAGTAGCGGGGTACCCCAGGGATCGGTACTAGGTCCAATTATCTTTCTAATTTACATCAACGACATAGATGAGGGTCTCACCTGTACAATCTCAAAATTTGCTGACGATACAAAAATTGCAAATAGCGTACTCTCAAAAGAACAAGTTGACGATATGCAACACAATCTAGATAAGTTGTCAAGTTGGGCCCAAATTTGGCAAATGAGTTTCAATGCTGATAAATGTAAAGTACTACATATCGGATACCAAAATGAGAAAGCAAACTATTTGATGAATGGCACTCAGCTTAAGAATGTAAACAGAGAAACCGATCTGGGAGTAACAATATCGAGTAACCTAAAACCGAGTCAACAATGTTCAGAAGTTGTTAAGAAGGCAAACAAAATAATTGGCTTTATAGGCAGGTCATTTGAGCATAAATCCAAAGACGTTTTCCTAACCCTTTACAATTCCTTAGTCCGCCCTCTTCTGGAATACTGTGTTCAATCCTGGTGCCCTTATTATCAAAAAAATATAAACAAGCTAGAACGAGTTCAACGTAGAGTTACCAAAATGATACCTAGCCTAAAGAGCAAACCATACGAGGAGCGTCTTAGAGAATTAAATCTATTTCCTTTAACCCAGCGCAGATTAAGAGGCGACTTAATTCAAGTGTTCAAAATCATCAAAGGCATCGACAATATGAACTGTAGTAAGTACTTCACTATCGACCAATCTAATTACACGCGGGGAAACGGTTGCAAAATTATTGGTAAATCTTTTAACTCACACGAAGCTAAGAATTTCTTTTTCAATCGAGTTGTCAACTTGTGGAATGGGCTTCCCCGAGATGTCATAGACTGCAGCACCGTTGATTCATTTAAACTTCGCCTAGACAAATATCTCGCATCAAACCCACGACTGACTGCGTTTGTAAATGAATAACTTTATTTTATCCTCCCCTCAGTTACTAACCATCTGTCCCCTACTAACTTCCTAATCCTGCCACGGACATTAGTTCCAGGGCAGTAGTTCCCTTTCCAATGTTCCCTTACCCACTCTAAACCACTGTTTGGACACTTGATCCTCAGTGTTTTGGAGGACAAGCAGCCTAGAAGGGTCACTAGACCTGTTGTTGCTTGATTTCCTTTGTACTCCTTTGTAATCCTTTGTTGTTTATAAAGAGATGTCAACAAAACACAGGCATATTTATAACAGGATTTGATGCCATGCGGCAGATACAGTATGTCATCATAATCTGTACAATTTACAATTATATTGATTGTAGAAAGAGGAGAATGTGCAGTTGTGCAAATAAAAATAAAGACATTAGGTGAAGTTTCATGGAAATATTTGTATAACAGGATCTAGGATATCCCAGATAAACATACACATCGAGTCCACACACTCGCATACCGTACCACATGTGCAACAGTGCTACACACATGTGGCACACCATACGTATATGAACATGCAGCCATCGGCGTACCCATACACTCGGAGCAATTGATCACTTGCGAGTTTCAGGCTATAAGGAAGTTGGAGCCGTGAGCATCGATATTAAAGAGAAATGCAATAATAATGTACGTTTCTGATGGATAAATGGTATGTTGAATTGGGTTTTATGAATTTATAAATGTACAATGACCACATTTTAGCTGTACCTTTGGTTAAATATCGTCGTCTACAGCTCCAACTTCCTTATAGAACGAAACTCGCAAGTTGGCAATTGCCTATGAACACTATTAGTATGTACATTATTATTATTATTATTATTATTATTATTATTATTATTATTATTACATTGTAATGAATACACTAGGACACAATGTTTAGAGTTTACCTTTCCAATAAATAATATTTTAATCTGTTTTTGTATGATGTGAAGCTGCAATGACTATCAACCTTATCTGAGAAATAATTCCATGTTTGGACACCTTTGTGACGAAATGTTTTAGTCATTAATGTGGTTCTACATACTGGTACATGTAACCTATGTCGTTGTCTGGTTAAGTAGTAATGAAGTTCAAAGTTAGCAGGGAACATATCATTCAATATGGACGGAACAAGACCTCTTTTAACTTTAAACACTAATTTAGCAATCGAGGACCGGTACTCATATAAATCATGATATTTTAGTATTTTCAAAGATTTAAACAGTGGTTCGGTATGTTCCCTATAGGATGATGAACTAATAATTCTTACAGCTTTCTTTTGCACAGTAATTATTGATTTAAGAATTTTAAGGTGACATTCACTTGTCGCACCCCACACCGTATGTAATATAAGGATAAATGAAGTTATTGTATCCGTGAAAAGAGAACACTGTATTCCTTCAGACGTAGCCTGAAGGAACACCTGAACCGGACAGCTGCGAGAAGGGAGCACCAAGCTTATGTCTACTACTAAATGCGACATAAGAGATAGACAAACCAAACTGAAATGATTACTGATTACGGATTACTGATATTTACTATAGGATGTAAGGTATCTTAAAATAACCCCCTAGAAATACTTTCTCTAAAGTATCTATTTCTTTATCCTCCCCATTTTCCCCAGCTAACCTAATCCCACAAGGACCCCAATGGAAATACGCCTAACGGCCTTATTGGGCTATCCTTAGTTGGAATTATGCAAGGCTGGTACATGTCATATTTGTAACAAACTATGTGGTACCAACTCTGTAAATTGCTAACTGAATAAATATTATTATTATTATTATTATTATTATTATAGAGGGTAACAAGGTTCGGAATGCTCAGTGTTTTTTCTAGCTTTACATATTATGCCAATGCCTTTAGATATATATATATTTTCTTTTATATTGTTTACATGTTCGGACCATGATAATTTCAAGTCAATAGTCACACCAAGAAACGTTGTACTCTCTACTTTTTGTATGTGTTTATCATTTATACATACATTTATATTTGACTCAACTTTTGTTTATCTTTTTTGTAAATATCACATAATGGGTTTTGTTTATATTTAACGATAGTTTGGGTTGAGTTTGGGGGGAGCTCGAGTTTGGCCTCTATATTTTGTTTTGTATGCATGTATTCGTCCAACTGTATTCATCTAGTGTGTCTATATACATGAGGTCATGTTTTGTACACAGCTTCATAGAGCTGGATAGGGTATTATACTGAATATTAGATAAGATAATTTGATGAAAAATAGTATCTGTTTAAGTGTCAAGTTGATCAGAAATGTACAGTCGCGCTAATAAGTGATGTCTCAGCACCAAGTATGTTTTGATCAGTAATTGGTGTCAGCAATATATAAGCCTCATTTCTTCATATCGAGTGAAATATACAAACATGTTCCTACACTTACCTACCCTATTCAACATCTGACAGACATTAATACAGCACAGAGCGAGCCAAGCATAATGACAGCTGGGACATGACTTATTAGCGCAACCGTACCCAGAGTAAGATGTTGTCATAACAAATACTGTATTACAAGAGGAAAAGGCCGTAAAGTTTTGTACGTCCCTTACGGGAGTAAATCTTGCTTGAATTTCAATGTGGTTCAGAAATTGGCGGGAAATCGTTGACAATTTTAAATTTTGAATTTGTGTTTCTGGACAGGGCTATTTTTTTGTTTCCTGTAAGTTAGGATGCCATTTTAAATCACATACGCGTGAGTACGAAGTGTATTATGCAATATATTAGCGATTGGAGTAAGGATTATAGAGTTTATGTTCAGTAATAAAGCCGTGTATGGATAAATTATGGCTCCGAGATTGTAGCTCTTTTGCTGTGTATTCATTAATCATTATATTTTAGGATTTATAGGATGTTCTGGCTTATTTAGTAACGTGAGCTTGGTGTGGGCATCCACTATGCTTAGTTGATCATCTTCAACCAACGAATAAACACAAATCCAAATATTTATCTCATCAAATTGGGAGAATGAAGAAAGGTACAGAGAAGTTTTGGGCGTATA
Organism: Lithodes maja; assembly: GCA_037953745.1. NCBI lineage: Eukaryota > Metazoa > Arthropoda > Malacostraca > Decapoda > Lithodidae > Lithodes > Lithodes maja. The sequence goes on along the minus strand of JBAKBP010002648.1, from coordinate 147,756 downwards.
TTATTATGTTCCTTCCAACAACCAACTATACTCCTAAAATCGATTAATGAAATTTACAAACACATGTGGCAGTCCGTGGATTCGAATCCAGGATGCTCACACCGAAAATCAACACCTTATGCATCGCACCACGAAGACAGTTTAAAGATTAGATACTATCCTTCATTTTAAGCTACTTAATTTGTATTCCTATCCTTTCCTTTAAAGATAATATATGAGTTAAAAATTATACTTGAGTTTGGACCTTGGTGGTAAACGATAGTCTTACGTCCCGCTCGAATTTTGATTTCTTTACTTAACAGCGTGAGAATCTCTGAACTGTTAGGGTGTGATTATCGGCCCACTTTAGTGAATATATGCCTGAACAGTGTGCCTATCATGTGACTGTGACCACTCGTGTTCCCACTGTGTGTTCCACCTTGGCTTGGGGCCTTGATCATGATCGAGTGGGCTCGACATGGCCAGCTGTCACGGGCCCTCCATCTTGCCGGCTGGGGCCACTGGGAATTCTGAAATGGAGGTTTCCTTAACTGGAGGGACGAAGAGGACCATAGTGGAGGTGGACACTCAGCTTGATGACCCAGGCAACACCAGCTCGTATGGCACCTACAGTCCCAGGCTTTTTCGGATCCACTCTACTGAGGACGTGTTGCAGGCTAACCAGGATGGCGCACCAGTCGATGAATTGTCCTCTTCCCAGTGCCGGCGAATTTGGGAACGTATAAACTTACCACAGTAGCCTACCTGTGCAGGTGGTCTTTGATGATGCCCTATTTGTGACAGAGGCGATAAATATATCACCTTTTGTTAAATATGTGCGTGCGGCCTTGGAAAGTGAAAGTTATAGGCTCTGGTACTGGCCTATTTATTACTGTGCCGAGGGTAGCCATGCATGATTTTTTTTTTTTATCGGACTCTTATAAAAAATTTGGTGCTTGGAATGTTATAAGCAGAGAGACTATCTTCCCTGAAGATCCTGCCTACTTTTGGTGTAAAATTGGGCCAGTATGTGAGGCAAAACATCACAGAGGAATGGTTGATGAAGGACCTTGTGCATCTTGGGAGGGGACACTAGTGTTTTGAAGGAAGCCGCTCGCCTGAAGAGGACTAGTGATGACGGTACGGGCCCCAGTGATGGCAGGGTCATCCACTTGCTCTTTCAGGGTCCTCTGCCGAAGTCAGTTGTATTGGCCCAGTCTCCAGGTATATTTTTAAGTTGCATAGGTGTTACAACTGCCTTTTCTTCGGCCATAGTTCGGCCACCTTCAAACGGAAGGTGAGATACGTAAACTGTAGCACCTGCAAAGCGAGCAGAATATGCAAAGGTGATCGAAGATCACCCCTGTTGGCTCTGCTTGCCTCTAAGCAGTACTGGAGGTCAACGGGATTCGGCTTCTGTCTCGCGGCTAGAATTAGCATAACATATTCCAAGTCACTCACTTCTAAACAGCACCGGAGGCTAATAGGAACCAGCTTATGTCAGATGGCAAGCACTTGCTTAGCAGGTTGTACATGCATGATGAATGAACTCCCACTGAAATCTAAATGACCTCAGAAGCCAATGGGACCCAGCTTATTTTGTGCAGCTAGCGCCTGAACGAGCAATGGCTTGCGAATTCTAACCGAGCGAACAAGGTCTCGCTACAATTTTTTTGATTTTTTCCATGTTCTAACCCTACTTCCAGAAATAAGCTGACAGCCTATAATTATATTCTACTGCTTAATACAGTGAAGTCAAGATTTTTTTTCCAGATGGCAAATGAGACATCGTGCTCTTAGTTTGATTATTGCAACCAATTAAATCGTGGTCTTACCATCATAGACCTACGATGCCAGATTGTCTCCTCTTGGCCCGTTGCAACTCTGACTTCTCAAAGTTGCAATGCCACTGTCTCTCTGTCTCATCTCACAATCTCGGACAACTCTCTCTTTCAAACACCACTTATTGAGCTGGTTACTCACTAGGCACTTCCCTCATAACATATTTTGAATATGGAACTATTCATACAATGCTAATTTATTGGAAACAAGAAGGGTATTTGTATGGCGTGTCGGTGTAACTAAGCACAGCAAAATAATATCTTCCCATTGACACATCAGGAAGTTAACCCAGGACCTTAAGATTACCAGTCCAGTATTAAGACCACTCCACCACACCTTCCCTCTAAATGGACTTATGGGCTGACCGGATCCGTCGTATGCTGCTCCCTGGGTCGAATTACCCCCATAACATCTGGGTTCCCCACCATATGCAACTGCTTCCTGACATGAGTATGGGGAATGCCAGGCAGCCCGGCTAGGCCTCTGAGACCGATGGAACTCGGCTTAGGTTGCTCCACGAATCAAGTTAACCCGGAATCCGCTAAGTTCTTCAGTCCCAAGGCTCCATGAATTAAGTATTACTTCTGAATGTCTTTGAAATATTATTATTAATATTCATATTTGTTTAAATTACAGTAAAGTTACTAATTTTAAGGTCTAATTTAGCATTATGAATTTTTTGTAATACACGGAAATTGTTGCACTCCATGCAAAAAAATTAGTAAAATTTGTATTCTTTCTTCAATAAAATGATGCTTAATATATATATATTTTTTTTTTTTTTTTCCGCGTTTATTAAATAGTTACCCATTTTAAAGACAGTTTCTTTGATCTACTTGACCTTAGGAAATGTATGGTTAACTATAGGTCCTACTAATTTTGTGTACCAACCTTACACGGTTAATTAATATTTAATTAATATGTCGTTCATTCGGGAGATGTGTAATATATAAATATAAAAATATATATAAAATCCAAAATTTTGTAAAATATAGAAATTGAATTATTTTCGATATACACATGCACAAGATATCTCAATCTTTGTAACATTTATACAATCTTTACGACCCATAGGCTACATATATCTATCTATCTATCTATTGCCTGACGCCGTGATCCCCGAAGGGGTGGCCATGAACGAACCGCTCCCATGCATCTCTGTCCCCAGTCAGTCGACGCCCTTCCTCCCAACCAGCACCGCCTTCATCCATATACTTCCTCACTCCGTCCATCCACCTCTCTTTCGTACACCTTCTTAGTCATTCTCTCGCTTCCCATACGTTCCATATGGCCAAACCATCTCAAGGTGTTCCTTTTCACACTTTCCAGCACATCTACCTCTACACCACACCTCCTTCTTACTTCCTCATTCGTCTGTCTATCCCTCCATGTAACTCCGCACACACTTCTCAAGTAACTCATTTCCACCCCTCTCACTCTTGGTCTGAGTCTCTTCTCAAACGTCCATGCTTCGCTTCCGTAAGTCAGTGTCGGGATTACCACACTGTCATGCAAGGACTTTTTCACTTCCATAATGACCACCCTATTTCTTGTTACTGCTTTCAGCGTTCCTACAACCCTCTTCCCCTGTTGTACCCTCTCCCGCACTTCTTCCATGCATAGTCCCATCTTTACTCAACACGCTGCCGAGATACTTAAAAGAGCTGACGATCTCCATAGCCTGACCGTTCAACTTCACCTCACACTTTGTGACTTCACCCCTTTCGAAGACCATAACCTTGCTCTTCCCCGCATTTACCTTCAAAATCCGTTTTTCGCACACTGTTCCAAACTCATTTACCAGACCCTGCCAACTCCCATTCATTATCGCTCATCAGAACTGTATCATCCGCAAACAGCAGTATAGGCAGCTTCCACTCTTTTCTCTCCCTTTTCAGCGATACACCAACATCCACTGCTCTTCCTAGTATTTCTTTCATGACTCCATCCATATATACAGTAAACAACCACGGGGACATCACACACCCCTCTTTCAACCCAACATTCAGGTCAAAGAACTCGCTCTGCTCATTCTCCACACGTACTGCCGCCTTTGCACCCTCATACATGCTCTTCACTGCTTTCAGCAACTTGCCATCTACTCCGTATATTCTAAGTACTTTCCACATACCTTCTCTACCCATACATCATTCCTATATAATATATCTTTACCTTTCGGAAAGTAGATATTTTGTATTAGACTATGTGGGTTATATCACTGAAGAGTTCAGCGGGGTTAAATAAGGGAAAGGCAGCCATCTTGAATCTTGCCTAGTCTTACCTGGTGGGGCCACCCGATCCGGGGTCCAGACAAAACTCTGACTGGAGGGAGGGGGTTTGGCCCAAAACAATAGATAGCCCCTCTTTCTGGCATTGTGTAAAAACCTAATCCTACAGGACAAGGAAGGGGGCAGGATAGAACAGGGAGTGCTGTGAGACTTGCAACAAAGGCTGTGTTTGACTGGAAGGAGTTGCTAGCTGGGCCGTTAATGTGCGTGTGTGCACGCTCAGCTTGGGCTGATTCACCACTCCCTACCAGTCTCTCTGTCGTTTCGGCTCAGGCTTGTTCCTCTCTGTTCATTTGGAGCCTTCGCTACCCGGACGGTGAGGTGATGTAAAGTCGGTAAAAATAGGTTAGCCTAAACTGAACAAGATGCAGAAATATACTTGAGCGGAACAGGCCAAGTGAGATATTTCTATTGGTCTAACTGATAAGGTGTCTGCCTTGTACCCAAGGGTCCCGTGTTTGAATCCCGCCCTGGGTATATTTTCGGGAGGCTATTTTTGCATCAAACGAAGTTTAGGTGTGTTGTACAAAATTGTCAAGATAGTTGAATGTAAGATCGGAGCTCCATAACCCCTCTTTCGGGCATGGTGTAAAAACCTAATCCTACATACATCTCCCTCTCTGTACTTCCACCTCACTTTCGTACATTCTTAGTCAATCTCTCGGTTCCCATATGTTCCACATATTACATTGTGAATATATTCAGGTTCTAGGTTGCTTAAAAATAAAAGTTATATTATGCACAAATGTATTTGTCAAGAGTCAATTTAATAATACAAATATGTATTTGATTTGATTTCCGAAGGACACTAGTATACATTTATTTATGTGTGGTCACTTTGATAATATATGCATGACTCAATCAGGGAAAAAACAGTTTTGTAATCCTTACCTAGTTTATAATTTATTACCTAATAGAGAAATAGTATAACTATTACATGTTTTGTTTTTGTATATATGTAGGACTGATATCAATGACAAAAATATGAAGACGTTTATTGGAAAGACTATCATCATTTACACGTAGTATAGTGACCCCTTCAGACCTTCTGTTCCGGAGACGTCTTTTTAATTTAATTCTAGGTATATTTAGAGGATTTTGTGAAGTTTAAGAAAGATATATGGTAGTAAAAAGGGGATAAGTGAGATATTTCGAAGGCTTAATTGCTGGTGGCCCTTTAACAAATGAATAATATCGTCTAATAGTAGCCAGAGTAATGTAAAATAGACGTCACCGGTACAGACGGGGTTAATGATCAGTCTTCTTGAGAGTAAGAAACAGTATTTCATAAATTTGTATGTATACCGGTAATAGATGTTGCACTCAACATGGGACATAACAGTACTTTGCAAATGTATAATTTTGTTATGATACACTGTTAGTTTAGAAATATCTTTCCAATTAAAATAAAGTGAAATAAATTACTATTCTATTTTTATTAATTTCACTCCAACACCAAACACCTCCCAAAGAAATTAACGAAAGCAAGCATGTGATCCATCGGGAAAAAAAGAACGTGTCCTATGTTTGTCCGAATTTTTTACTTGAAAGGATTACAGGAAAGTTATTACATGATGAATCATTAACATCTATCTAGTAATCAAATTAGAAACTAACGGAAATACGAATTTGTAGTCAGAGTAATTTGGGTTATTGTGCATTTTCCTCCCAAACCCCTACTTCTTATAAGGACAAGTAGTCGTGTCGGTGGAACATGAGCTGGGTAACACGAAGACTTTGCCCCCAGTGCACTGGAACTGTTGGACAATCAGTTTATCGCTGAGCAACGACTTCTGGCAGTAGTAGTACATCCTACAGTCACAGTTCGGGTGCGCATAGTACTCGCTCGTAGTTTTGCCGGTGCAGTCAGCTGGCTTGCAGGAAGAGGTTGGAGCAGGAGTTGTGGTAGGAGTTGTGGTTGTGGTTGCAGTTGTAGTTGTGGTTGTAGTTGTGGTTGGATCAGGAGTTGTGGTTGGATCAGGAGTTGTGGTTGTAGTTGTGGTTGGAGCTGTAGTTGTGGTAGTTGTGGTTGGAGCTGTGGTTGTGGGTGGAGCTGTAGTTGTGGTTGTAATTGTAGTTGTGGTTGTAGTTGTGGTTGGAGCTGTAGTTGTGGTTGTAGTTGTGGTTGGAGCTGTAGTTGTGGTTGTAGTTGTGGTTGGAGCTGTAGTTGTAGTTGTTGTGGTTGTGGTTGTAGTTGTGGTTGGTCCTGTAGTTGTGGTTGTAGTTGTGGTTGGTCCTGTAGTTGTGGATGGAGCTGGAGTTGTACTGTCAGTGTAAAACAATCAAGGGTAAATCTTGTGTATAAGATAATTGGATATATTAACAGCAACAGGCCCTTCTATCCTTATTATAGAAGGGTTTATTACTACCAATATACCTAAAGTATATAAGGTTATATAGGTATATTATTATTATGAACACTTCAATTGCCCATTTCATACCTACTTTAACCGGGAGGTAGTCGCTTTTTCTGGGGCACCTCTCCCTCATGTTTAGCATATTTGTTTTAAGATATCAAGACATTCGTTTCATTAGTTGGCCGATTTTGAGACCTTTCACACAATTTCTTTATCAATATTAAGCCCTTTCGTGCCATTTAGATGTCGCCTTTTACCTGGCAAGCATTAGCGAGCCTGTAAATTTAGAAGGAACCGGCTTTCGACTGACAGTTCTCTACCGAAAATGTACAAATTTATCTTGAAAGGGGGTGTTTCTTAAAACTTGATGGAGGTCTAGCGAGGACACTAAAAAATAGATATATAAATAAATACATACACCAAAAAATAAGCACTACCCTCTTAACCCGGGAACGGCAAGAACACTCTTACGAGGTTTTGGTGGGCAAAGGCGACGATCCTCCTAACCCATCGGCTGCTGGAAGACTCTTAAGAGGTTCTACTGGGCGACTGCTGGAAGACTCTTAAGATACTAGGCCTAAAAAAAAACATTTAAAACACCCCAGTGGCACTCAAAAAAATATAAATTGTGTTTAGGTGAGATAATTTCCCTCCATTACTTGCTACCACTCCTACATATGTGTCCCCCCCCCTTTTCCCCCCCCCTCCTCAATTATCAGGTATTTTCTCTATTATTCCCGATATTTATCGAGTATTTTCATGGGAGGACAAGTATGAGAGAGGGAGGTGGGTGGAGGAGTGTAACTCCGGCCCTCCAAGCCAGTCTGAGTCCACCCTTTGTCTCTCAGTGCCAAGCGAGACACAAGAGAGGCATGGTGTTAGTCTGTCACTGCTCAAGGCCAGATTACGACCGTGGGGCTAGAATATACAATTTTCACCAGCCAATTGCTGTTACCACTTGTTTTATTGCTTTCCCATGTTCATATGTTCATATTAAAAGTAAAGTAGGCGCATATGGATAAGTATTAATTATAAATATGGTAAATTAACGATTTTAGTGAGGAATGAATCAGAATACCTCAGCACAGGGGTGTGGTGTACTACAAGGAATAGCACTTGCCGGGTTAAGATGTAAGGCCTAAACAAAACCTTTTAAAAGGCCCTATTAGCACTTAAAACAAAAGAATAGGTGTTTAAGTGAGATAATTCCATCCCTCCTATCACTCCTCCACATGTGTCAAAACCCCCTCTTTCCCCCCCCCTTCAGTTATCACCTATTTTTCCTCTTTTTCACTTGTTTATCGGTTTATTTACCGTTCCAACATCTCCAATCTGGTTCTAAGGCGTGGTCATGTGCCTACCGAGTCCGTGTTGTGAGAGAGAATGAGAGAGAGAGAGACTCAGTCTGCTTCTAGGCTTGGGAGAAAGAGGGTGTACGTCGCGTCTGGCTCACATTTCATGAATGAACGGTCGGCAATAATTCGCGAATTTGACTCTCTAAACACTATTTCCACTTATTTTATTGCTGTTACATGTTAATATCTTCATATTAAACGTAAAATAGGCGCATATGAATAAGTAATAACGATATGTATCGTAAAATGATGATTTTAGGCGGGAATGAAGCCTAATATGGCCGCCCAGTAGTATGGTGTTTACTACATATAGCTCGCGCTTACCGGGTTAAGCCAATAAATAATGACAGTAGATGTCCTGTAGATTTTAAGCATTTATCTTCCCATAACCTACTCTTGGACTGCCAGTATGGCTTCCTTAATTAAGGGCCGCTCTACTGGTGATCTTCTTTCTTATCTTACTAACTCTTGGTCATCCTCCATTCGGGACTTCAGTGAGATTTTGTTCTGTTCTACTAGACATATGATATGCCTTCGATAGAGTCTGGCACAAATCCCTCATTTCCAAACTACCCTCGTTCAGTTTCTATCCCTTCATCTGTGCCTTTGTCTCTAATTTCCGGCCGTTCCATAGCTGTGTTTGTGGATGGCCACCGTTCACTTTCTCAACCTATCAACTCAGGTGTTCCTCAGGGTTCTGTCCTATCTCCAATTCTCTTCCTATTATTCATTAATGACCTTCTCAACTGCACCTCCAGCCCCATTTACTCATATGCTGATGACTACATTACACTATTCAACTAGCCCTCCACAATATCATTCACAGCAGGAAGTCCAAAACTCACGTAAGGAGGCCATAAAGCACCTATCTCTTGATCCCTCTACTCTCTCTCATTTGAGCAGAGAAAACCTTGTTACTTTCTTCCCCTTAACTTCCGATAACTCGATAATGTTTTGTCCGATAATTATCAAGCCAAAAAACTGCAAAACCTGTACAAATGCTTATTTACGCTTGAATTTAATGAATTTAGCGTATATAAGCATATTTTATGGATTAGGAAGATTTTTTTTCTTATTTTATCTATTATATATTTTTAATAAATAGTCATCGTTATTGGATTATCGTTACCTTCTGAGAACATGGTATTAAAATGATCATATTATCAATATCGGACTTGACAATTGGATTTATCGGATTATCATTATTAGTTTAAACTTTTTGGTTATCGGTGCCCAACACTGATTCTTAAACTGAAACCAAAAATAAGTCTCCAGTGTTTGCCAAAAGGATTTACATGAAAGGATTCCTGAAAGGTTATTATCTCTTTCTTGCACCAGTGCTGTCCTTTTAACTATTCTGGCTACTATTATGCGATTATATTAAGTTTATAAAGGGCCTCTAGCAATGAACATACTTCGAACTATCTCGCTTAACACTTTATGCTATCACAGATCCCTCTTAAACTGCACAAACTTTCTAAATATTGCTAGAATAACATTGAAAGGACGTCGCCGATATAGATTGGGTTAAATGATGATACCTTAACCTCCCAAACCCTTACCAAGCGCTCGTGTCATTGGAACATGAGCTGGGTAGCACGAAGAATTTGCCCTCAGCGCAGCGGTACTGTTCAACAATCAGTTTATCGTTGGACTTCTTGCAGTAGTAGAACTTGGTACAGTCACAGTTCGGGTGCGCGTAGAACTCGGTCGTAGTTTTGCCTGTGCAGTCGGCTGGCTCGCAGGAATGGGGACCCACTGGAATTAGGGCTGGAGGTGTCTGGTTAGATCCACCGTTGGCACTGAAGGAGAATTAAAAAGATTAATCATAAATGAAGGAGTAATCCTGTCAGCCAATCAGAAGGCGGTATTAACTCAGGTGTGCCAGCAAGATTTACCCTCTATCCCATTACCGTGGCAACACCCTGGCACCCCCCCCCCCCCCTTATATTCTTCCCACACACTATGGGGGAATAAAACCTCCAACATCAAACTGAGAGGGAAATCAAGGCTAAGAAGAAAAGCAGCAGATCCCTACCAATTATTAAATGACCAGAATTGAGAGAAAGATAGAGAGAGTGAGAGTGAGAGAAATGTGTGAGAGAGACCTGGTGTCCACAATTAATAAGATAATGTGTCCTTATAGGACAACCAAAGAAAAAAAATATTAGAAAATTGATGAAATCAAACGATGATGTGTATAGAGATAGCTTTCTATTGTTAGTATGGCACATGCCAATTAGCCAGCATTCCAGCAATAGCACAGGAACTTCTACGATATTATGTCAAGAGATAGTTACATTTTGAATGTGGAAATCTTAGAGTTTTTGGGATAAATAATATAGAAGACTAGTTTGACCGACTTTATGTAAAAGAGACAACTGGAAACTTATACCCAATTCTCCGGGAGTCTATGACTGAATGTACACTAAACATGCACACCACACTTCATTCCTCCACATCAAAATAAAAAAAAACAAAATGATGAATTCTAGCCCAGCCTCGGAGTCCCCAGGGGGGGGGGGGGGGGGGGCATAAATGCCCCCACACCCGACCGACCATCCCCTGACGACCCCACACAATTACCTGGACCTCGGTCTGTTACTCTTTCTATTAATTTCTGCAAAATTCGCGGACTTTCCTCTAACTTTCAGTCTGTTGAGCACCATCTCTCCTCCTACAAACCTGATCTTCTCTTCCTCACCGAAACTCAGGTGTCTGTAGCAACATCCAGCAGCCCCTTCTCTGTATCCTCCTACCTTCTCTATCCTAGTTTCAAAGACAAAGGCGGATGTTGTGCATATGTGCACAACAAACTCACTTGCTCTCGTGTTCCCGATTTCGACTCCTCTGAATTCTCAACTTTATGGCTCAAACTTTCCTGTTATTCTCTTACTAAATATTTCTGTGCTGTCTATCTTTCCCCTAACTCTACCAACTTTCCGAAATTCGTTGACTATCTAAACTCTACAGTGGAACACATTCTATCCATTTCTCCTTTCTCAGAAATCTCCATCTTAGGAGATTTCAACGTTCACCACCGCCAATGGCTCTCCTCTCACACTACTGATCCACCTGGTGAACAAGCCTATGTCTTTTCTATCCTAAATGACCTAGAGCAGTTAATTCAGCAACCCACCCGTATCCCGGATCGCATCGGAGATCGGCCCAACATTCTTGACTTGTTTCTAACTTCTAACCCTTCTTCTTATACTGTCGATCTTTTCTCTCCTTTGGGCTCCTCCGACCATAAACTTATCTCTGTCACCTGTCCTATCTCTCCAGTATGGCCACCCGATCCTCCTAGCCGGCGGCGCTTGTGGCACTTTGGCGCTGCCGACTGGGAGGCTCTCCGGCAGTACTTCTTTGATTTCCCATGGAATGATTTCTGCTTCCGTGGCCGAGGACCCTCGGAGAGTGCTGAACGCATTACCGAGGTAATCCTATCGGGCATGGAAGCATACATTCCATTCTCATTCTCTCAGACTAATGCTAAAAAATCTTGGTTTACTCACGCCTGTTCTACTGCTGTCCGCAATAAGGAGGAAGCATTCAAACGGTACCGACGCCTTAAAACTCAAGACTCTCATTCTTCCTATGTTTCTGCCCGGAATCAAGCCAAATCTGTTCTTCGACTTGCCAAACACTCTTTCATCAATAATAAATGCACTGAACTATCCAACTCTAGCTCTTCCCAAGCTTTCTGGCATGTAGCCAAAAACCTCTCCAACAATTTCTCTTCCTCGTCTTTCCCTCCCCTTTCCCACTCTGATGGCACAACCATCACTTCTTCCTCTGACAAAGCTAAACTCTTCGCTCAAACTTTTGCTAGAAACTCCACCTTGAATGATTCCGGTGCTATTCCTCCCTCTCCGCCCTCCTCTCTCTTACTTATGCCTAATATCCTAATCTCTTCTAAAGATGTACTTTCTACCCTCTCTGGGCTTAACACTAATAAGGCGTACAGTCCGGACGGTGTTCCTCCTGTTGTTCTCAAAAACTGTGCTTCCGTGCTGACTCCCTGCCTAGGCAAACTCTTTCGTCTCTGTCTATCCTCTAACATCTTCCCTTCATGCTGGAAGTTTGCTCACATTCAACCTGTCCCAATGAAGGGTGACCGCTCTCAACCCTCCAACTATCGTCCAATTGCTCTCATCTCTTGTCTTTCTAAAGTTTTTGAAACTATTCTTGCTTTCAAATTTCTTAAGCATTTCTCTTCTCATAATCTGCTCTCAGATCGCCAGTATGGTTTCCTTAAGGGTCGCTCTACTGGTGATCTTCTTTCATATCTTACTAACTCTTGGTCATCCAACTTTCGGGACTTCGGTGAGACTTTTTCTATTGCACTAGACATATCGAAAGCCTTCGATAGAGTCTGCCATAAATCTTTAATTTCTATACTACCCTCCTTCGGTTTCTATCCCTCCATCTGTGCCTTTGTCTCTAATTTCCTTTCCGGCCGTTCCATAGCCGCGGTTGTGGACGGCCATTGTTCACTTCCTCACCCTATAAACTCCGGTGTTCCTCAGGGCTCTGTCCTATCTCCTATTCTCTTTCTAATTTTTATAAATGATCTTAACTGTACCTTAATTCCCATCCATTCATACGCAGACGACTCAACCTTACACTACTCCATTAGTTTTTCAGAACGCCCCAGCCAGCAATCCCTCAACGACAAATGTAATGAAGCCATAGAACTCTTAAATTCTGATCTAAATACTATTTCCAATTGGGGCAGAGAAAACCTTGTTAACTTTAATGCTTCCAAAACCCAATTTCTCCATCTATCTACCCGTCAGGATCTCCCAGCGGACTATCCCTTATTCTTCAACAATACAAAAATCAACCATTCATCTTCTCTCAATATTCTTGGTGTCTCTTTTTCTTCTGCTCTCATTTGGAAGGACCATATTACCAGTCTTGCTAAGGCAGCCTCCCTGAAGCTGGGTGTGCTCAACCGCCTTAGGGGGTTCTTTTCCCCTGCACAGCTTCTTGCTTTGTACAGGGGCATAGTGCGCCCTTGTATTGAGTATTGTTCACATGTGTGGGGAGGTTCCTCTCACACCGCTCTCCTAGACAAAGTTGAAAGGAATGCCTTTCGTATCATTAACTCCCGTCCACTCACCAACTCTCTGCAATCTCTCTCTCTCCGCCGCAATGTTGCATCTCTCTCGCTATTCTATCGCTACTATAATAATCAGTGTTCCTCAGAGCTATCCCAGTGCATACCACCTCCTTTACGTAGGGCACGTGGTACCCGTCTTGCAACTCAATTCCACCCCTACTCTGTGCAACTCTCCAACCCAAGAGTGAAACGTTACTCTCAAACTTTCTTCTACTCAACAGCTGAGCTCTGGAACTCTCTCCCAGAATCAGTCTTTCCCTCTTCCTATGACTTAAATTGCTTCAAACTCCGTGTGTCCAGGCATTTTGGCTCGAACGTCCCTTGATTTTGGCCCTGTCACTCATTCAACTATGGGGGAGGCACTCGCTATAGGCAGTTATGCCTTTTGCCTCCCTCAATCACATAGAAAAAAGAAAAAAAATTAATGTAAAGATGCCCACAATTTATGTGGGATAGAAATGTAGGATTTGTAGTAGGAATGACTTTGCTGGAGAAATAGTAAAGAAGGGCACAACGCCCTACAATTGGAAATTCCTTTTGTTAAATGGAAACTATATTTATTTATTAGATATTCACTTCGTAGACAGCATGCTATCGATAGCACATAACATCTATTAATGTAATTCATGGATATATTGATTGAATAATAGTTTCTAATATTGTCAAAGTAAGTCAAGGACATATTGATTGAATAGTAGTTTTTAACATTGTCAACCATTGTAAATATAGTGATGTTTCTTTTGGCTCGGAGTTGAAGTAGGTAAAAACTCTGAATAGCGATCGTACAGATAGGTAGTAATGGGAATGTAATAATTCCGAAGTACAATTTATGCTGTGTTTTCATAGATATTCAACTCTTCAATTTGAACCTAGTTTGACCCTAAGAGAGAATCAATCGCTATGCGGATTATGATTTCCTTTTGAGTTACTAAAATAGACGTTATTAGAACAGTAATTTTAAGCTAATTACTACACTAAACATTCATGATGTGGGAGTTTTCTTAGCATAATGTAAGGTAAAGTGAGGTGACGTATGCTAATTTGTGCTTTACTAATCATCTCTGTGTCTTCGTCCTTCAGAGCCTGCAGTGGTTGTCATACCCAACCTATAATAAACAAGAGCTCGTGCATATTTTCCTGGTTAACAGAGCTATCCTGTGCCTGGGTTAATCCTTAACCCTGTAATACCATCTTAACCAATGCAGACAAACATAGCCGAGTGGGATGCACTCTAGCACATTCAAGGGTAAAACTTGTGTATAACATAATTGAGTATATTGATAACAATTTACACTTTTATTATAAGAGGTGTTATATTATTGATGACCACTGACTGGCCAAGGACTACTTTAAGATTGCGACATGGAATGTATGAGGCGTGAATGATGGCACAAAAGATAAAGAGGTTCTGGAAGTATTAGCGAACGCCAGGCTGGATGTATGCAGAATGACCAAATGGAAGGGTACATGTGTGAAAGAATGGGGATGTTAAATAGGTGTATGTGCTGGAGTGAATGAGATTGAGAGAGCGAAAGAGAGTACCGGGTATATGTTTGTTTGTAAGTTCCAAGTGGAAGGAGCGTGTAATTAAGGAACTATGGTTCTATGGGTGCAAAGATTGTGTGGGTGAGAATGAAAGTGGGAATACAAACATGGGTGGTTGTGTGTGTGTGCTCCCACAGAAGATAAAGCTGGCAGAGTGAAAGAGGAGTTTTGGGTGAGTGTTGAGGCGTGCCTGGTTAAGTTTGGTAAGAGTGAAAGAATACTTCTGATTAGGGATGTGAATGGGACGTCCCGGTGGGTGATAGTAAAGTAGATGGGGTGGTAGGAGTGTGGGGTGTACCGTCAGAGGTAGATGGGAATGTCAGTGCACTTGTGGACGTACATTATGTGTCGGGAGGAGACTGATGATAGCGAACACCTTCTTCCATCTCAAAATTATACACAGGTACACATGGAAAGTGGAGTGGAGGAGGGAGAGAGAGACAGTGGAATGAAAGGCATTGATAATTATGTGTGTATGGATGAACGAATAAGGAATTTAGTGTTAGATGCTAGGGTATATAGGGGTATGGAGGGAGGGGGGGGGGCTTTCTGACCATTATATAGGACTAGCTAAAATTAGGATACAGAAGAAGTGAGTGAAGAGAGCTAGAGTAGGGCGGGATGGAGGTGGAGTGGTGAAGTGGGTGGGTAGGTTACAGGAGGAGGAATTCTGGGAATAGTTCAAGAGAGCAGTAGAAAGACGATTAGGTAGGTTTGATTTGGAGGGAGTGGAGGAAGTGGAAGAGGTGAGGAAAGTGTTTAAGAAAAAGAAAAAGGAAAGGTACTTGGAGAAAAAAAGAGGGGTGAAGAGAGTATTGAAGGAAAGTAAGAAAAGGGTAGATGAGGAATTTGGAAGAAATTTAAGTGTAAAGTGGAGGGAGTGTAAGAAACTGTTCTGGAAGAGGTCAAGAAAGCTAGGGAGGGTAGCAAGGGCAGTAGTAAGAGTGTTAAAGATAAGAATTAGAGAGCGCTAGCAGAGAAGCAAGAGAGAGTCGAGAGATGGCGGGAGCACTTCAGTGAATAGTTGATCGTAGGGAATGAAACGCCAGCAAACATAGTTGGATGGGGTAAGGGAGGGAGAAGAAGAGAAGTACCGTAGTGGAAGAGGAGGTGGGGATCAGGACGTCAGAAATGTGTAAGGCCTTGAAAAGAATGATGATAAGGAAAGCATCAGGGATATATGAAGTGTGTGGGGAAATGCTGAGGTATGGTGGTGAGGTAGTGATTGAATGGGTATGGAAAGTGTGTAAACTTGCATGGGAGAAGGGAAGTGCACCTGATGACTGGAAGACAGGCATAATAGTCCTCCTGTATAGGGGTAAGGGGGAGAGAGGAGTGTGTGGTAATCACTGGGGGATATGTCTCCTAAACATAGTGCGGAAGATGTACAGTATGGGTAGTGATCAAGAGAGTGAGAGCAAGAATGGAGAAATGGGTAGGTGAGGAGTAGGGCGGGTTTAGGAAGGGAAGAGGATGTGTAGACCCGATTATTGCCTTGAAATATGTTGTTGAGAAATACCTGGAGAATGAAGAAAACTTGTATGCAGCCTTTATGGACTTGGAGAAAGCCTACGACAGAGTTGACACAGAAGGTCTGTGAGAATATAGTTACAGAGTAGTTGGCAAGTTGTTGAAAGCAGTGAAGATCATGTTGGAGGGTACATAGGCGGCAGTGTGTGTGTGGAGAATAAATAGATCGAGTTCTTTGATTTGAATTTTGGGTTAATGCAAGGTTGTGTGATATCCCTATGGTTGTTCAATATATATATGGATGAAGTCATGAAAAAAATACAAGTACTGTAAGTGCAGTGGATGTTGGTGTATCGCTGATAATGGAAGGAAATTATTGGAAATTGCCTGTACTGCTGTTTGCCGATGATACAGTTCTGATGAGTGACAATGAGTGGGAGTTATAGGGTCTGGTAAATACGTTTAGAAAAGTGTGTGAAAAACGGAACCTGAAGGTAAATGCGGGGAAGAGTAAAGTTATGGTCTTTGAAAGGGGTGCATTCACAGAGTGGGAGGTGAGGTTGAATGGTCAGGTTATGGAGAATGTCAGCTTATTTAAGTATTTGAGCAGTGTCTTGAGTAAAGATGGGAGTATGGAGTATGAAGTGCGGGAGAGAGTACAACAGAGGAAGAGGATTGTACGAACACTGGAAGCAGTAACAAGGAATAGGATGATCAGCATGGAAGTAAGGAAGTCCTAGCAATCTAGCATGATAGTATGGTAATCCCGAAATTGACGTACAGGAGTGAAGCATGGATGTCACTGTTAAATATATGTATTACTTTTAGAATACATAGCCTGTGACTAAGTTACTACAAATAGATTATTAAGCAATATTTTTTTATGTTAACACATTTTTAGAAAGTTTTACTAATTTATCAAAAAATTGAGATGGAAATAAGAGGAATTCGAACCCACCTGCCGAAAATAGTATATATTATAATGACATAAAAAGCGAATGAATCACCCGCATTCACCTCTGACCCGTCAGCCGACGCCCATCTTCCCATCCAACACCGTTTTCACGCATATACCTCTCAACTCCATTCTTCCACTTCACTCTTGGTCTGCCTCTCCCTCTCCGTCCTCTTAGTCATTTTCTCGCTTCCCATACATTCCACATGGCCGAACCATCTCAAGGTGTTCCTTTTCACACTTTCCAACATATCCACATCCACACTACTCTACTCTCGTACTTCCTCGTGCGTCTGTCTATCCCTCCATGTAACTCCACACACACTTCTCAAGTAAACCCTCTCACTCTTGATTTGTCTCTCTCCAACATGACTTCATGAGTGGAATTAATTGACCACTTTATCTTTAACAATTTCGTTTCTTGTGATGTCTTTATTATTTGGTGTCAGCTACATTTAGACAATTTTATGAAGATTAGGAAGGATATGTGGTAACTAAAAGGAATAATTGAGATAGTCTGTCGCCTTTTTATTGGTAGACGTCCTTCGTAAGCTGAATAAAATCGTCTAATAGTTGTCAAAATATAATGAAAAGGATGTCACCGGTAGTGAATGAGTTATAAATTCCAAAGTTGCATTCATCGACATATAGTGATACTAAACGTTGGAGGCAATCTATATTTTGTAGTCATCCTCTATAAGATCAAGGCGTTTGGTAATAAACATATAGATTGAAAAGTAAAAAATCTCATATAATACTTACATAAGCACAACATACAGTACATAATTTAACTTTATTTATATAAATATACAAGCCATAGTTATGTTTTTCTATTAAATATCGATGTTTACAGATTTAACTTCCTTATTGTCTGAAACTAGCAAATGGTTAAGAATAATATTTATCTTACAGTGGTGTAGCAGTTGTTTCCATGATCGTGGAAGCCAACATAAGGGCCAGCCCGAAGGAGATCTGTAGACAGTGAGTTTGGTTAATAATAGTTTGTCACTATGTCTCGATAAAGCATAGTAGGGAATGTATACCCAAGGCTTATAGTTGTATCTATGGACCTTGGGTATACCTAGGATAGTGATAGGGAAGACGAGAGAGCTAGTAGAACAATGGGTTGGTGAGGAGCAGTGTGGGTTTGGGAAGAGAAGGGGTTGTGTAGATCAGGAGAAGGGAAGGAGGTAATATACTGCCTTCATGGAGAAAGTCTATGTCAGAATTGACAAGGAAAGTTTATGAGAAGTACCGGTACTGAAATTATTTTGATTAGATAGCAAGTTGCTGATAACAGTAAAGAGCATAATTATATGAGGGTGCAAGGGTAGCAATGTGTATAAAGTATGAAGACAGTGAGTTCTTTGATTTAAGTGTTGGATTAATGCAGGGGTGTATGATTTAAGTGTTGGATTAATGCAGGGGTGTGTGATATCCCCATGGTTGTTCAATATATACTCGTACATGGATGGAGTCTTGAAATAAATACAAAGATGAGCAGTGGATGTAGGAGTACTCCTGGTAAGGGAAGGGAGTGAGTGAAAATTGCCTGTGCTATTATTCGCTGATGATGCAGTTTTAATGAGTAATGATGAGTGGGAGTTGCAGTATTTATTTATTTTTCTATGTGTATGTAGGAGACAAAAGGCAGGTCGTCTGTAGCGAGTGTCTCCCCCAAAGTTAATAGAGTGACAGAGCCAAATTCAAGGGACGTTGGAGTCAAAATGCTTGGACACACAAAGTTTAAAGCAGTCAAAGTCATAGAATGAAGGAAAGATTGATTGAGGGAGAGAGTTTCAGAGTTCACTTGTTGAGTAGAACTTAAAAGAAAGACTGAGAAAATTTGCCAATTCTTGGATTGGAGAGCTGGACAGAATAGGAATGGGACTGTGTTGAAAGGCGGGTGCCTCGCACTCGCCGCAAGGTGACTGCAATTTGCAATTTTCAATATGGAGAGAAGTTACTAATTTCAGACGATTCTGTACCAGAGTAAGCCCTTCGTTTCCGAGCAGCTTATACACAGTACACAGGCCTATGAGTGCAGTTTGGTAAATATTATTGGCACTGTGTGCGAAAAATGGAAGGTGAAGATCAATGTCTTCAGTAAGGTTATGGTCTTTGAAAAGGAAGCAGTCACAAAGTGTGAAGTAAGGTTGAATTGGCCAGGTAATGGAAAATGGCAGTGTGCTTTGTACATACGGGAATTTGGAGGATGACGTTCAAGAGAGAGTGGAACAGGAGAGGAGGGTTGTAGGTACTCTGAGAGCAATGACCAGGAACATGAATAGGGAGGTGAGCATGGAAGTAAAGAAGTCCTTGTATAATAGTGCGGTAACCCCGACATTGACGTACGGAAGTGAAGCATGGACGTTGTTGAAGAGGCATAAATCAAGAGTGGGAGGAGTGGAAATTAGTTACTTAAAAAATATGTGTGGAGTTGCAGGGAGAGAGAGACAGACAAATGAGGAAGTAAGAGAGCAATGTGGTGTGAATGTAGATGTGCTGGAGTGTGTGAAGAATAAAAACTTGAGGTGGTTTGGTCATGGAGAGTGAGAGAATTATGATAATAGTATATGAGAGTGAAGTGGAAGGGCAGAGTGGGAGAGGTAGACTGAGAATGAGACGGAAGGATGGAGTTGAGATGTACAGAATATTATAATTTTTTTTTTTTTTTTTTTTTTTTTTTTTTAAGTTAAAGACAATGAACGAAGGAAGGAAAAACACAGATAAAACAAAAAGGTCCATGTGCCTAAAGGCATCCTCCATTCATAAAATGTTTGTAACAACTGGATTTAAACATTTGTAGATTGTAAGTTTGTGGAAAGCAATTCGAGGGAAGTGAATTCCAAAGAGTAGTAGTTCTAGGGATAAATTAATTTTGATAAGCAGAAGTTCTGCATTGTGGAGGAGAAAGTGTAAATTCATGGGCGCTCTCAGCTGCCCTAGTTCTACGGGGAAAGATGTGGAGAGGCGGCACAATTGAAGCAAGTTCCTCGGAACAATTGCTGTGAAAATATCTGTAGAATAATGCAAGGGATGCAACGTTTCTTCGTATGGATAATGTAGGAAGGTCCTGTGTGATTGCAGGGTTATTGATTAATCTAATAGCTTTATTTTGAATTTTGTCCAACTGCCTCAATGCAACCACTCCCACTTCCACTCCACAGAGGTGAACAGTAATCCATCTGAGAACGCACATGACTTTTATATATTACGGCCAACTGCTCGTCAGTGAAGAATTCTCGAACTCTGTACAGGAGTCCCAGTTTTTTAGAGGCATTCTTAGCAATGCTTCTAACATAATGTGTCCAGCTCAAGTTAGTAGTTAATGTTACACCGAGAATGTCAATACTAGGGGAAGTGGGAATATTTACATCATTAAAAAATATATGGGAGTCAGTGAGATTCTGTCGGTTAGAAAATTGAATGTACTTGGTTTTCTGTGCATTAAAGGAAACTAGATTCTTTTGTCCCCATTCTTCAATTCTAGAAAGGTCCTGGTTCAGGGAAATTGCAGTGCTTATTTTTGAATTTATAAGATCGGGTTGGGTGAAAGAATTGGTAAATGTGAAGGAACTGTGGAGTGTTGAGTCATCTGCGTAGGAATGTATTGGATTACGAGTGGTAGATATGAGATCATTGATATGAATGAGGAACAGAGTTGGGGCCAAAACTGATCCCTGGGGAACACCAGCATTTATTGAGTGAAATTGAGAATAAAAATTACACATATTTTTCTGTTATGAAGATAAGAAGAAATTAGTGGAACTAATGATGCAAGGCCGTAGTGTGACATCTTCGACA
Organism: Lithodes maja; assembly: GCA_037953745.1. Taxonomy (NCBI): domain Eukaryota; kingdom Metazoa; phylum Arthropoda; class Malacostraca; order Decapoda; family Lithodidae; genus Lithodes; species Lithodes maja. Next base: position 127,033 of record JBAKBP010002648.1, on the reverse strand, counting down.
ATAAGGATTGATGCCAGACTCTATCAAATGCCTTTGATATATCCAGTGCTATTGTATGTGTTTCACCATGTTGGTCTGTAGCTTGGTTGATTTGATGCGTAAGAAGGCAAAGAATGTCTGCAGTTGATCGACATCGTCTAAAACCATATTGCCTATCACTGATTAATTTATTATTCTCAAGATGCTTAATTATGTGATTATTTAATATAATTTCAAAGACTTTACCAATAGTGGAAGTTATAGCTATTGGTCTGTAGTTTGATGGATCTGAAGAGGCACCTTTTTTTTAGGAACTGGATGGATGTTTGCTTCTTTCCAGGGTACTGGGAAGCATGAGGTATGAGTACATAGACGGAAATTTTTTGCCAATACAGGAGCGAGCACCAAGGAGCAATTCTTAAGTACTATTGGAGGAATTTCATCTGGACCAGGAGCCTTATCTACTGAGAGATTCTGCAAAATAGTTTTGACATGTCTGGTGTGGATCTTAAGTGAGGGAATTTCAGGCGAATCAAAATTAAGTACAGGGACATCTTGATTTATTTCATCTAAGGTTGAGTTGGTGGAGAAAATATCCGCAAGAAGGTTAGCTTTACCTCGTGGGTCACTTACAAGATTGCCAGTCGGAGATTTTAATGGTGGAATGGATGAAGCAGTTGTGAAGTTGGATTTGAATGAGTTAAGAGTAGACCAAAATATTTTTTTATCATTTGGATTATTTAGAAGTTTATTTGCCTGCTTGTGGAGAAAGTTTGATTTAGTTAGGTTTAATACAGTTTTGGCATGATTTCTGATGTTTCTAAAGTAATTAAAGGCTTCATGTGTTTTTGATCTTGTGTATGCATTGTAGGCTATTGCTTTTTGTTCAGTTACTCTAGCACAATTATTATGGTCAAACCATTTAGGTGAATTAGATCTTTTAATGTACTTTTGATGAGGAATAAAAGTTTCCATTCCAATTTTTACAAAATCTTGTATGTGGCTCAAGGTGGAGTGTGCATCATTAGAAAAGAAAGAGGTCCAGGGAATATCAATAAAGAAACCTTGAAGACCCTCCCAGTCTGCCCTATCGTAATGCCATTTAGTCACCAAAACAGGTTCAGAGTGGGAAGGTGTGGTAGGTGATAGACAGGTGGCCTGTATCAGACAGTGATCAGAAGATCCAAGCGGGGACCTCACTGTAACATCATAATTTTCTGAATTGGTTGTTAAAAATAAGTCCAGTAGGTGGGAATTATGATTAGGATTATCTGGTACACGGGTGGGTTGGTTGACTAGTATATATATATATATATATATATATATATATATATATATATATATACTGCAAATTTAGATACAACGACGTTTTGGTATTATGTGAAAAACTGAATCGTATTTTCGTTTATTTATAAGCTGCAGGTAACAAGAATATACCTGGGCTGACTTTTTATTTGTGTATATTTAAATAATTTTATTTTTGAAATGTGCCCTTGATTTTGTACATGAGTCAGACTTACCATTAATATCTTCATGTTGTCTGCTGTAGATGATATTAGACTCAGGACAAGTGTATCATAATATGGAGAGAAGTTACTAATTCCGGTCGATTCTGCACAGAGTAAACCTTTGGTTCCCGACCAGCCTATATACACAGGCCTGTGATGGCCGCTCCTGTTATTAAACCTTCACGTTCAATTCTCATCATTAAACTTAATTATAATTCGCTATTCAGGGTAAGTTGTATAATTTATGAGAGTATCAATTGAAGTCATTTTAATCCGTTCTGTACCAGCGACGTCTTTTTAATTTTATTCTAGCCATATTTAGACAATTTTGTGCAGTTTAGTGGTAGTAAAAATTATTAAGTGAGATAGTTAGAAGCCTGTTATTGGCTGAAGGCCCTTTTTAAACTAATATAATCGTTTAATAGTAGCCAGAAAAAAATGAAAAGGACGGCACTGATACAGAAGGGATTATTTATCGGTACTATTGTAAGTGTAAATATTGTATTTAAATGTAAACCAAATGATTAAAGTACAGTAGAGGCACAGCTTGTATGAATATAGTAGTGATTTCAAACCTTTATATAATAATTATATGCACACATGTGTATAATATATCTATGACCTTGGGACTTGGATATGATACCGGTACTTGATAAATTATGTGCCCTTAGCCTAGGGTTGGAGTTTAGTGATTTTTTGTTTTTTAACTTTATATTTTCTAGAATAATTGTTTAGTGTTGCTGTGTATTAATTAATTGTGTTTTGTTTGCCCTTTACCATTATGTTTAATATACTAATTATATGTATATGTTTATCTATGTTTGACTTCTAAAGCAGAATACCATTTATCCCAGGTCTTGGAATAATTGCATACAAAGTATTTATTAATATGCAATATATATATATATATATATATACCGGTATATATATATATTTTTTTTTTCCAGACGCAGTAATTCCCGAGAATGGGTGGCTCTTAAGATTAGACGTTTGCCACGAATTGCTAGGTCAAGTTGCCCGGGCTTGACATAGACCAATAACATTTTGAAAGTGAGGATTCGGTCCGCCGACCCTTTGATCAGCAGCCGAAGCTCTACTGTATATATATATTGAGATAAGGGAGAGAAGAAAAGAGGAGGAGAAGATTAGGGAAACACCATTTACCATCACTGCCACCACACCACCAAGGCAAGAGGACACAAGCGCCCCTTCCAGCAACATCGCCCGGGTCGCCTCCATCTCTCAGACACTGCCTCCACCACCAGGGAAAAACATCATAGTGACCATAACCAACCCCAAACACAGCAGGACCAAGGAGGACCAGAAGAGACCTAAGGCAAGCAAATCCTTGCATAAGTCTTACTCCACCACGCGCCCTTCTTGCTCCATGACGCACCACCGCCATGGCGCGGATTCCCAGAGGGGCTACCGCAGCTGCCCCAGGCCCTCCTCCAAGCACATCCGCCCTTCTAGCAGTGAAAAGGCTCACTGGGGGAAGCAGCCAAATTGATAAGACTATGCCAGCCTACCTCCAGATCAGTTGAAAAGCCTTAATTACTTAACTGGAAGAGTTAAATGCTGGAAGACTTGGTCGAATCCCCAATATGTGACAATATAAGCACTGGCTATAAGATCGCACATATTGAAGATATCTTGGCTTTACTGGCATATGTGTTGGATCACCATGGTGGCAACTCGACACCTTTTCCCTGCCTTGATATAAGGAATTATTATTGTTAGAGAAGGCTGTACTGACGTGCGCTCTAATAGTAGTAAACCTACCCCCTAGTAAGACTTGTTAGAAGTTAAAGCACTGGCATCCTAGCTTCTTTCTAAGTCAGGGCTAGCAGAAAATCTTATAGCACTGGCATAACGGCATCTTACATTAGTCCTTACGGTACGCTGTCCTAGACACTGGTGGCAAGGCGCGTATACGTAAAAGGCCAAATAAAAACCATCATAAGTTCCTTAATCCTTAACCATCGGCGCGCAACATATGTCGAGTTAAAGAAAACGTGCCCATATGCGGGCCTCGACAGATGTCGAGTGCAATTTTGAGCACATAATGTGCTGTGAGAGAGAGCTGAGCGGTGCGAGGAGCATAGATTCCCTCCTGACCGCTCGCCACCACCGCCGTAGGTCGACTGAAATTTATTACACCCTCCTCTACCCTCTCTCACTCGCTACACAGGGAATTATGTAAGGAAATTACCTTATTTTTAGGGTTTTTGCACTCTTGTTGCACGATTGTTGCAAGAGAACCAGTGGTCGTAGAAGGATGGTTCGGGTGTCATTGGAAAGCTCTGTTTACGCCCTTTCAGGAATAGATACTTGTATTACGCTCTGGGTCTTGTTTATGCATGAAAAAGAGCACGGAAACAACCCCCTTTAGGGTAAAATCACCCGCATGGTGGGTAATAGAAGTTACCGACCCACCCGCTCGTAATGTGTTAAAGACTCTTATAAAGGTTAGGACAGTTAAGGAGATTATATAGCACTGGCATAATAACTCCTTGCGTTAGTCCGATGATACGATATGTATAAAACTGGTCGAACAGATTCATATTCATTCAAGACCCCAAACCCAAGAGAACTGTGAAGGTTCTTATAGAAACTTATGAAGGCCAGAACAGTTGAGAAAGATAGTATAACACTGGTATAACTACTTCCTACGTCAGTTCGATGATGCACTATGTATAACAATGGTAGAACATAATCGTATTCATTCAAGGCTCCAAACCCAAGAGTTCTACTAAAGTTCTTAAATAAGTCTTCCATTCTGCTGTCACCGTCACACAACAGGATCACCACCACGGACCAAGACGTCGTTGGGAGTGCCACGTAATTGCAACTGATCACCAGAGCCTGCAGAACGCCCTTCCCTTGAGACATATTGTGGATCCTCGATCGTGCTGTAATTTTATACCTATCCATGTCTGAGTGTAACTTTGTACATATCATTAAGTTACTTTGAATAAGATAACCTATGTTTGTACTCTGTGTTATATTTATCATCTATTACCTTTGTGCATGTGTTCATGTGGTTTCAACTTCTCCAGTCGAGTAAGAACCTACCTAAATAGTCAATATAACCCCCAGTAAAAACCTGGTATAATATATATATATATATATATATATCCAGTATAATAATGTACTTATACCAGCCTTGCGAGTTCTGCCTCGGAGATCTTATCCTAGGTAGCAAGGACAAATTAGGCTAACGTTGGCAAAAGATCAGCTGCCGATATACAGTATATGCGGGCATCAGCAACAATACATTGAACTGTATTTGGCACTCGCTCTTAAGTTGTTGCATCTGGTGGCCCACGTCAGGCTTTACCAAGTTTTTTACCACGTAAGCCTGCGACCCGACATGGGCATTTACGTCAGCTTGACGCTGGATGCCAATGATGGGCTACCTTTGGGTTCCGACGATGGGCCGATGTCAGCTGCTGCCCCAAATTATCTCATTGTGTGACCCACATGAGGCTGACATTGCGCTAATGTGTGAAAATCGGCCAAACAACGGCACTACATCGGTTACATGCCAAGTGCCAACGTCGATTCAACGATGGTGGCCATCATTGGGCCGATATTGACAGCTGCTCGTCTCATCGGGTGGTTCACACGGGCCAATCGATGTGTGAAAAATTATGATATTTTTTACCATGCCGGACGATCACGGCATCTATGTATCTGTTACCTTGATGTTGGATGATGATGTCGGTTCAACATCAGGTGCCGCCGTCATGCCAGTGTAGGAAGTTGCCCTACGTTGCCTTGTTGGGTATCCCCTGTCGGGTCGACTTCAGGACGATGTGTGAAAAATAAATATATTTTTTACTACATCGACCAAATGTCGACCTACCTTGGTATCAACATCGGCTTGATGACGACGTCAGCATTTTTAATTCTGATTTTCCCAAACAAGGCAATGTCGGCATTATAAATGTTGACTCTTTCACTTCAGCCTAACATTGTTCAGAATTTAACTAAAATTCTTTCCAAATTGGCTCTACGTCAGGAAAAAGTTGGTATTATAATTTATAATGTTTTTCACATATACCAAACATTCGGTCAAACTCAGCATTATGAATTATGATCAGCCCCACATCATTACCACATCTGCCTGATAATGGCATTATGAACTATGATTCTTCTTACACTGGCCTGACATTATGTCAAAATGAAATGATTAAACCATAATTATTACATCGGGCTGATGTCAACGTTATATTAGGCACTATGATTTTTCCCATATCAGCCTTTTTGTAATATCCTGTACCTGCAAAAATCCCGCAACCACAAAACTACCCAGTTGACGTCTGGGATAGCATAAAATAGTTGTTGGTGGCGAAGTCTAAGAAACCCACCATGTGAATCACCACGAGACTATCACCTGGTTCTTTCAAGGAAAACTAAGGTTGCTATCCTATTGTACATCTGTGGTAGTACAGTGGGTTAGCGCGCGAGTCTGGTAAAACCTATATGTCCATAACCAGGGTTCGAACCCACGCCAGGCAGGCCACTGCCTGGGGATTTTCGGGAGGGTTAAATTCCCTTCGCACCCAGCATTTCATTGGTGGCAGTCACGAAACGTGATTTGGTAGCTAGATAAAGCACCCATCACGCGGACCCTAAGAATATTGAGATTGCTGAGGTGATATAGCTACGATACCTTACGACCTTAACCCATAAACGGCGACCGTCCTCATATGAGTCCGTACTGGGCGAAGGCGAGCGTCCTCATATGAGCCAAGAGCTAATTTTGTTTTTGTTAAACGGCCCCAGTAGCACTTAAAAAAAATAAGTAAATGGTGTTTAAGTGAGATAATTCCCCTCCATACCTTCTATCACTCCTCCACATGTGTCAAAATCCCCTCCTACCCTCCCCCCTTCAAATATCACCTATTTGTCCTCTTATTCCCATATTTATTGGCATTTTTATCATGCCAATATCTCCAAACCGGTCTAAGCCGTGCTCATGTTGCTAGAGAGGGTGTAGAGTGTCTGAGAGTGTGAGTGAGTAAGTCAGTATAGCTTTAGGCTCCGAGAAGGGAGGGTGTGGCCCGCCTCAGCTCCACACTTGATGAATGGCCGGTCGGCAATTAATCGCGATTTTGACCATCCAAACACTATTCCCACTTGTTTTATTGTTGTTACATGTTGTAATATTCATATTAAACGTAAAATAGGCGCATATGAATAATTAATAACGATATTTATCGTAAAATGACGATTATAGGTGGGAATGGAGCCTAATATGTCTGCCCAGTTGTGTGGTGTCCATTACACATAACTCGCCGTTTTTGAGTTAAAATAGGCTAGGGACTAGCCTTGTTAAAGAAGGATGCTATGTAATACCCTGTGCACGCAAAAATCCTGCAACCACAAAGCTACCCGAGTTGACGTCTGGGATAGCATAAAATAGTCGTTGGTGGCGAAGTCTAAGAAACCCACCATTTGAATCACTACGAGACTATCACCTGGTTCTTTCAAGGAGAACTAAGGTTGCTGTCCTATTGTACGTCCGTGGTAGTACAGTGGGTTAGCGCGCGAGTCTGGAAAAAACCTGTATGTCCATAATCATGGTTCGAATGTGCGCCAGGCAGGCAACTGCCTGGGGATTTTCGGGAGGGTTAAATTCCCTTCGCACCCAGCATTTCACTTTTATTGTACCAACTTCGGCATTTCAAGCTATAATTCTTCCTGCATTGAGCCGTCATCGGCATTTTAACCTTTAAATACCGGAAAATGTCATTTAAAACCACTGCCTATTTTTCCCTCTTCATCTTCATCTGGAGTGAGAGAAACTTGCCCGAAATATTGCGAGAAAAAACTTGCTCATCGAAAATTGCCGGAAAAGCTCTAGTGTGACATCGCCTTTAATATAGTCTATTCACTACGAGGAATCTATAAATCTCTACTCCTACTCTAACCTCCATCTATGAAATAATCATAGATCCCACTTAATTAACATCTATAGCAGGGCAGGAAGCAAAGTCACAGAAGCAATAATGAAAGCTGATTAGTTTGTTTTTAATCAAGAGTCATAGAAATCGTTGGTATGAACTTATAATGATGCATGTTAATTTGATTCGATTTTGCCTCGAGGGGCGAATTTATTAAACGACGCCCCCCCCCCCCCCATTCTGCTCGAAAAGCCAATATTCCACTGAAACAACATTATTTTATATATATATATATATATATATATATATATATATATATATGCATATATATGCATACTCGAAAAGGGGTGGGGGGGAGGTCTTAGTTTTATATTTTATTTATTTAAAGCTTGATGGAGGTCTAGGGAACAAACTAAAAAAAATAAATATAAAATGATATGGTGCATTGGTAAGAACAATCCCATCTAGTATAATTAAAAATATATCACTATCAATATACGCTTTGTTTTCGTATATTCTGGCCAACATTAGATGATATGACTCGGCTTTGGAGGCCCTCTGGAATATATTAAGGGGGGTGACCTGCTTTTTGTTATTTCTGTCCTTTTCTCTCTTTCTCTGGCTTGTATCCATTCGGCCCCATTCAGCCAACTATTTGTAAGACGTTTATCCGCATCTAGATGTCGATTTCTTCCTGGCGAGCGATAGCAAGCCAACATTATATGAAATCCGGCTTCGCCGGAGAAATTTTTCTATCGAAAAATGTAAAAAATTTAGCCTGCTGTCAAACAAAAATAAAAAATATGCTGGCTCGCTACCGCTCACCAGTAAATAAATGACACCTGGATGGGGATAAACGTCTTAAAACAGTAGGCTGAATGGGGCCAAATGGATACAAGCCAGAGAAAGATAGAAAAGGACAGAACCAAAACAGGTCACCCCCCTTAAGTCGAAGAGGGTAATGCCTATCGCAATTACCGCGAGAGTTGATTTATTTATAAATATATATATATATTTTATATATGTATTCGTTTCCTCCCTAGACCTCCACCAAGCTTAGAAAAATGACCCCCTTTCGAAATCAACCTTTTGTTTTTTGTTTTTCGGTAGTGGTTTCTCTTAAATTGCAGGCTCGCTATCGCTCATGAAGATACAACGACACCTATAAATGCTACAAAAGGTCTTAAAACTGGAACAAATGGGGTGAAAGATCTTGAAACAGTAAAATTAATGGGGCGAATGTCTTGACATATCCAAATGAATAGGGCTAACCATGTGCCACGTGAAAGTAAGACAAAATAAATAAAATCAATCAATCAGTGAAATAGAAGGAAACCAAACACACAGTAATGCAAGTAATGGTCACTCTTCTGTACATGGCTTACTTAAGGGGGGTCACCTGCGTTTTGTTATTTCTGTCCTTTTCTCTCTTTCTCTGGCTTGTATCCATTCGGCCCCATTCAGCCAACTATTTTAAGACGTTTATCCCCATCCAGGTGTCGATTTCTTCCTGGCGAGCGATAGCGAGCCAGCATTATATGAAGAAATCCGGCTTCGCCGGAGACATTTTTCTATCGAAAAATGTACAAATTTAGCCTGCTGTCAAACAAAAATAAAAAATATGCTGGCTCGCTACCGCTCATCAGTAAAAAGTTGACACCTGGATGGGGATAAACGTCTTAAAACAGTAGGCTGAATGGGGCCGAACGGATACAAGCCAGAGAAAGATAGAAAAGGACAGAACAAAAACAGGTCACCCCCCTTAAGGGGAGACTGACCGTTTGTTTGGTCTATTAATTCATTTATTCATATATCTTTTTAGTTTCCTCCCTAGACCTCCATCAAGCTTAGAAAAACACCTCATAGAACCCCCCTTCAAGACAAATTTGTACATTTTTCGATAGAAAAATGTCCCGGCCGAAGGTCGAATCCTCTTAAAATTGCAGACTCGCTATCGCTCGCCAGGAAATAATCGACACCTAAATGGCACGAAAGGTCTTTTAATTGACAACTAAATTGGACGAAAGGGGTTTAAATCGCCAAACTAATGGGCCGAACATGTTATAATCTCAAAACTAGTGGGGCTAAATATTAGGGAGAAGGGGGTCCAGAAAAACGGTCTGCCTCCCCTTAACAATGGAAAAGGGGTGGGTGGGTACTATTGTTTTTTTATGTACTAGAACAAACAAAATAAAGAAAAATCTATAGATACAAAAAAAACACCACCCCTAATAAACCCACGAAGACACAGGTTTAGCACATAGTAAAACCCACCACCCCTAATAAACCCACGATGATGACACAGGTTTAGCACATAGTAAAACCCACCACCCCTGATAAACCCAAGATGATGACACAGGTTTAGCACATAGTAAAACCCACCACCCCTGATAAACCCACGATGACACAGGTTTAGCACATAGTCGCTCTTGTACAATCGCGCTAATAAGTGATGTCTCGGCACCAAGTATGTTTTGATCAATAATTGGCATCAGCAATATCTAAGCTTCATTTTTGCATATCGAGTGAAAAATACAAACATGTTCCTACACTTACCCACCCTATTCAACATCTGACAGACATTAATACATCACAGAGCAAGCCAAACGTCATGACAGCTGGGACATAACTTATTAGCGCGACCGTACTATATTGTCACTCAAAATATAGCCAAATACCTTATTAACCCCTTCAGTATTTTTTTTTGTTTATTCTAGCTATATTTAGACGATTTTGTACAGTTTAGCAAGGATCTGGTGTAGTAAAAAGGATTAAATGAGATAGTTCGCAGCCTGTTATTTGAGGAGGCCCTTTATAAACTGAATAAAATCGTCTAACAGTAGCCACAGTACAATTATTATGTTCCTTCCAACAACCAACTATACTCCTAAAATCGATTAATGAAATTTTACAAACTCAAAGACTTCGCCGGTATAGAAGGGGTTACATTATTCTCCTTACCCCCTTGTCTACACGAAGTCATTTTGCATACACTGGTAGCCGGTACCATTCCCTTGAGCAAGGAAATGGGTAATAGTCTTCCAGTAATATTATCTGGTGTAATGTCAGTATGTTGAGCGCTATTGAATCTCGGAAGCGAGGGCTAGAGAAAAATGGCGCTCAGTAAAAAACCTGACTTATTAATATTAATATTATTGTTGTGATTATTATTAATAATATTATTTGCATTATTATCGTTATTTGCATTATCATTATTATTATTATTATGATTATGATTATGATTATTATTATGATTATTATTATTATTATTATTATTATTATTATTATTATTATTATTATTAGTAGTAGTAATATTAGACTATTTTATTATTATTTGTTCTTCAGTATTATTATTATCATAATTATTATTGATTATTTTGGCTTATGCGTGTACAAAACTTGAGTTAGGAGAAAATAATTCAAACAGATTGAGAACTTCTGCCATACACAACTCTCACTTGGGTTGTCAACTTTATTTACAATATCCGGATTTGCCCAATACAGCCAGTAATCAAAAGCTATTATGTTGCTCACCCATAAATCTCTGTCAAGGCTTTCCTGAATCACGATCTCTGAATGGAATTAAGGGAGCCCACCTCGCTTTTTTTCTCTTTCTCTCCCTCTCTCTTTGGCTTGTATCCTTTCGGCCCCATTCAGCCTACTGTCTTAAGACGTTTACCACCATCCAGGTGTCAATATTTTCCTGGCGAGCGGTAGCGAGCCAGCATATATATATTTTTGTTTTACAACAAGCTAAATTTTTACATTTTTCCATAGAAAAATTTCTCCGGCGGAGCCGGATTTCTTATACAATACTGGCTCGCTATCGCTGGCCAGGAAAACATCGACACCTGGATGGGGATAAACGTCTTAAAACAGTTGGCTGAATGGGGCCAAATGGATACAAGTCAGAGAAAGAGAGAAAAGGAGAGAAAGATTAAAAAAAAAAGCCGGTGACCCCCCTTAATGCCCACCTGTGTTTATGAAGGTTTATTAATTAGAGGGACCTTCATTTAGATAGATGGATGGATGGTTGGATAGATAGATATAGAGATAGATAGGTAGATATTTGGATGGATAAATAGATAGATTAGTAGATAGGTAGATAGATAGATAGATAGATGGATATTTTTTACTCCCAGCCAGGTTCGAGAGAGAGAGAGAGAGAGAGAGAGAGAGAGAGAGAGAGAGAGAGAGAGAGAGAGAGAGAGAGAGAGAGAGAGAGTACAGTACAAAGGAGTACAAAGGAATTCAAGCAACAACAGGTCTAGTGACCCTTCTAGGCTGCTTGTCCTCCAAAACACTGAGGATCAAGTGTCCAAACAGTGGTTTAGAGTGGGTAAGGGAACATTGGAAAAGGAACTACTGCCCTGGAACTAATGTCCGTGGCAGGATTAGGAAGTTAGTAGGGGACAGATGGGTTAGTAACTGAGGGGAGGATAAAATAAAGTTATTAATTTACAAACGCAGTCAGTCGCGGGTTTGATGCGAGATATTTGTCTAGGCGAAGTTTAAATGAATCAACGGTGCTGCAGTCTATAACATCTCGGGGAAGCCCATTCCATAAGTTGACAACTTAAGTCTTAATTAATAATATTATAATCGATTGAATCACAGGTTGAGGCCCGCAATTTTGTTTTGTCTTGTCGTGTTGTCTAGCAGTGGAATTCTCTTCCAAACCATATAGTGGATGCTCCTTCCCCAAACTTATATAAATACAAACTTCATGAAACCTTGCATGATACCCTATTCAACTATGTTGATATCTAACACAATACAATATCCCCCCCCCCCCCATCTATCCCTAAGGCTGCTGCAAACCAATACTAGCCCTTTCCTAGTATTTATCTGGATTCATGAAATTATTTTGTTTGTATATCCTATGAAAGATACATTAATCAGTCAACCATAATATATTGTTATTTCTAGCTATTTTCACATTGCACGTTTGACTGGCGTATCTATCTATTGATTTGGTCAAAACCACCTCCCTCCAGTCAGAGTTTTGGCTGGATGCCAGATCGGGTGGCTTCACCAGGTAAGACCAGGTAAGATTCAAGATGGCCGCTATCGCGTGACATTTTGCCATCGTTCCCTTTGCGCCAGGGCCAGAACATCATTACCGAGATAATTCAGCCTATTCAGATTTGATGATGATGATGATGATTCAGATAACCTAACCACCTTAACCTAACCGATCGTTACCGAGCCTATAACCTACCACTACTTTTATCCCTAATGCAGAAAATATCAATATATTTAACAATAATTTGATGGGATAACAATAGATTCTACTTATAAAAGGCAATGGCTCCCGGGGCGCCATGGCCGCAGCCGCTATACCTTAATTGTCATTTACCTCTAATCACGATTCTATTGCGATGTCTTTTTACTTAATTTTATTGTAGTAACTAACTTAACCTTACCAACCTAACCTAAAGCAATAACATTAAGTAAAATACATCGAAATAGAGTCGTGATTTGGTGTAAAGTAAGATCCTATAGCTATAAAAAAGTTACTATAAGATCTCTAGTGCAAATGAGAGGCATAGGGGCTGCTTATCACAGGGAAGAATATCTCACTACACCGCCTAATTTTCCCTATTTAACCCATATAGTCTAATAAAAATAATGTATTTTCCGCAGGTAAAGACATAAATTATATAGGAATGATGTGTGGGTCATAAAGATTGTATATAGGCTATGTTACAAAAATTGAGATATCAGCATGTGTAAATCGAAAATATTTCAATTTTTGTTTATTTTCTAATATTGAATTCTATATACTGTAATTATATACTGAAGAATTAAACAAATATTAATTTACCGTGTAAGGTTGGTGCACTAAACTAGTATAGTTAGCCATACAATTCCTGAAAATATCGTTTTCTAATAACTTAAAGTAGATACGCGCCAAAGAAAACATCTTTTAAATGGGTAACTATTTAGTAAACGCGGAAGATAAATATTTTCCATTTTATATATTTCAATTTATCACATATTTCTTGCTACAATTTCAACTGAATAAAAAGGATTAATAATATTTACAATTTTATAATTCCAGAATATGTATGATTTATAGATATTTAAGCAGATATATAACAGTGTAAACCAAAGGTCTACTAATGGTGCAATTCAATATGTGAAAGATAGTAATTATGAAGACATTAAAGTGACTGAAAGTGATCTTGAGAATGCCATAAGAAAACTTAACCTAAATAAAGCTTGTGGGCTGGATGGTATATATGCAGAACATCTTAAATATGCAGATAAGTTGTTAATAGATAAACTTAGTTCTTGCATCACCAGTCTATTTATGCATGGTGTCCTGCCGGAGTCTATGATATCCGTAATACTTGTTCCTGTCATTAAAGATAAATCAGGTAAAATTACAGCAAAAGACAACTACCGCCCAGTAGCACTTGCTAGTGTGGTGAGTAAGGTAGTTGAAATGATAATGCTAGAAAGAATGTCTGCATATATTGTCACCAGCAGCAATCAGTTTGGCTTTAAGAAAAATCATGGCACAGACCAATGCATATATGTGCTGAAAGAAGTGATTGATACATACAACAAACTAAATAGCTCAATTTTCTCTTGTTTTCTTGATGCAAGTAAGGCTTTTGATAGGGTGTGTCACAAAACCTTATTTGAAAAATTAGTTAACAGGGGAGTGCCTAGCTATATTGTTAGGATACTTATTTTCTGGTATGTTAATCAAAAAATGTGTGTAAGATGGGGCAACATCCTGTCAGGCTCTTTCGCCGTAACCAATGGTGTTAGGCAGGGGGGGATATTGTCTCCGTATCTTTTCAACGTCTACATGGATGATCTTAGTCTGGAGCTGAACAAGACTCGCACTGGGTGCTGTATTGGCAGCACCATTGTAAATCATCTCATGTATGCTGATGACCTAGCCTTAATCGCGCCCTCTGGAGCAGGACTGGATAAATTATTAAGAGTATGTGAACAATTTGGAATCGAACATTCAGTCAAATTTAATCCTATAAAGAGCAATATCATAATATTTAAATCTAACCTTCTATTGAAATCAAAGCTACCTAAATTCCATTTATATGAAGAAATTATAGAAGAAGTAAGTAAAGTAAAGTATCTAGGACACTATATTTCATGTGATCGCTCAGATGATGAGGATATGGGTCGTCAGCGAAGGCAACTTTACATGCAGGGAAATTCAATATTAAGAAAATTTCATATGTGCACATGGGATACAAAAATAACATTGTTCAACTCCTACTGCTCACCAATGTATACAGCACAACTATGGTGGAACTATAAGAAAACTACAGTGAATAGACTAAGTATCTCATATCACAATATCATGAAAATGTTTCTGGGGCTCTCAAAATATGAGAGTACAAGTACGCTATGTGCCTATATGAACTTACACTGTTACAAATCACTCATTAGAAAGCTAACATATAAATTCATTCAGCGCCTTAACACTTCTGAGAACAGGATCATTAAAATGCTACAAACTCCAAGCATAGTGTACACCTCCAGGATCCAGGCACACTGGAGGAAGTTGCTCTATATTTAACCTTAAGTAATGATTTCAGGTCTGCTACTCTACAGAATTAGCATACCGGTACTGATCCTCATAGTGCAGTACAGTACCGATATTCCTATACTGTACTGTAGCAACATACTGTACCGGAAGCTAAATGATGTGAGGCATGGTACTGTACACAATTAGGACAGTGGTTTTGGTAACACAGTAGTTTGATGACCACTGTTTTTGGTTGAGGCAGTGCTGTGAACTACATGATAGCAAGCTGGGTATTATTTAATTTCTTTTTTATTTTATGTAGCCTATGTACAGTAGCTTATATATATTTATATATATTTATGTTACTGTAAGGTATATATGGACCCCAGTATGGTCCCCTCTGTACTGTGTGAGTCTGAAATAAAGTATTATTATTATTATTATTATTATTAACCCAATATTGTTTGTGATGCGTCAGGTCCGGATCACCCACTTCACTCACTGGCAATATAAAGTAATTTTCCCAGCCTAGCTCCGTAGGTTCTGGGATCCCTCACAAATATATTACGATGGCCGGTCCAACACACACAACGAGGATACATGTTACCAAAGCTCTGATGGATAACATTAAGGGAATATAGAATGTTAGGGTGTTATTTATTAATGAAATTCATCAAGTTGTGAATTTCTCGCCTAGGTTGGAAGGCCGCTTTTCGTTTATTTCGCTGGCTAACATCCATGACTACACCCTCCGTAGGGAACATGGTTTTATCCCTATATGAACGGGTCTCTGGAAACACTAGTCACGCAACCGTTCTTTATAGGGATATATATGATTCATACATATATTTTGATAGCCTGGCTTCCCCTGCCCCTCACCAAGTAATAGAATACCTGGTGTCAAAATGTCCTCCAGGCAGCATAATCAGCAATACGATCATTCTACAAGATGATTATATTCATTCTTGTGCATTCCATTGTCTTGACTTAGCCAGGTATATCTGTGATCATCCGAATATTACAGTCCAAAATATTGCCAAATGCTACCCATATGATATTGCTGCTAAAAATGAACTATTTATTTGCTTAAATGTTCTAAATTTACTGACCACATTTCCTAACACAATCAACCTGATTGACCCATTGTTCAACAGGGTGTGTCCCAATCTTTTGGGTCTACCTTACCGTCCTGTCAAGACTGTGGGGAAGGTCACCGGGACAATAAGGTCAAGCGACTCGGAGGCAAAGTATTCAAGGTCTGATATTGAGGCAAGACTGGTCAAAGCAATGCTACTTGGTTGCACTTTACTACGATGCTCATATCCGTGTGTTTTACCTATGAAACCTTATAGTGGATTGGTTATACCAAGCCTGGCACACAGAGGCTACAGCACATTATTAAATATTATTTTTTATTGTTACCATTCCCCTTGAGGAAAGGGACGGAGTAATATATAGAACAGGATCCCAATGGAAATATGCCTAACCGGTCTTATTTGGTTATCTTTAGCTGGTGAGCTTTAAGAACTATCATTATTAATATTATTATTATTATTATTTTTATTATTATTATTTTTATTATTATTATTATTATTATTATTATTATTAACCTACCAATTACAAATAGACCTAGCAGCTACCTTGTTCTTAGAGTAGCGAACCCAGGACGTTAATCAAACCTGGGTCAAATGAAAAATCACTCGTGACTTTTAGCATAAAAAAGAAAAGAAACAAAAACACCAACTACAAACAACACCACCTGTCTTTATCACCACGATTAACCTCTTCAGTGTAATTAAACCTTTATTATTTATATGTTGGATATTATTAATGGATTTTATGCAGATTAGGAGAGATCTGTGGGAGTTATGTGGGGATCGGTTTTTACACCATGCCCGAAAGAGGATTTATGGAGCTCCGATCTTACTCTCAACCATCTGAACAATTTTACCAACACACCTAAACTTCGTTAAATGCGGAAATAGCCTCACGAAAATATCATGCCCTGTTGGGGGCACGAACTTTCGACCCTTGGGTGTGAGGCAGACACCTTACCAGTTAGACCAATAGAGATATCCCACTTGGCCTGTTCGGCTCAGGGTATTTCCGCATCCGAGGTCTGTTTAGGCTAGCCTATTTTCACTGACTTTACAGTTAGAGGGTTAAATAAGATTAGGTTCACCCCTTTTGATCTCTGGAGTCCCCTTTAAAGCTGAAAAGAGTCGAATAATGATTGCCAAAATAGAAGGACAATTACACCAAAGTGCTAAGGGTGTAATTAGTTGAAGTCACTTTTACATCACTTTGATTAATATTAGATGATTTGACAGCAGATTAGACACCTTGAAATCAAAAGAGGGAGAACTTATTAATATTTTCCCTGTAACTCCCACAGATGCATCCTAAGCTGAAAAAATCGAATGATACCCAGAATAAAAGGAAAATGACTCCATCCCAATAGTCTGGTTTTGCTTAGCTAAAGGTAAATTACCATGTCCACATCTTGATTACCCAGCTATATTACGAATATTTTGAAGTAAATTCTCAGAAATATATCCTAGCCCAATATGAGCCCTCGCACCGCAAAACGAACCTCCGAAATGTAAACACTAGGCAAATAATTCCTTAGATTTTTCTATGAACTTCGGGGTAACATCGACAACTTAAGACCACGATTAATGTCCTAGAGTGTACAATATGTTGCTCATTATGAAAACTCTCAATATGACTTCAGGGCTGATGGTTCACATCTATGCAGTACTGGAGGTATTAGTATTCTTTCAAAGATTCCCATCTTCGTCTGTGTCACATTCCTCCAGGCCCCCAGTACTGATTATAAACACCGTGTGAGGAGGAGTATTTTATTGACAACGTTTCGCAGATAGCTTCTTCAGATCACTGAAGTCAGTAAATTGCTCCTCCTCATATGGTGTTTATATTAATTCTGTTAACTTTTCAAAGTTATTTCAACGCCCCCAGTACTCTTGCTCCCTCCCTCACCCAATGTTCTACTTTTCATCCGTGGACCCCAGTGTCTGCTATTTGTATATTGTCAATTATCTGAACGTCCTTCCCTATTCAAGTATATTCTTACTCTAAGAAAGAAATATCAAGATTGATCATGGTTAGCTTCCTGGTGGGAACAATATATATCTACTATATATTGCTCCCACCAGGAATTTAACTAAGCTCAATCAGGATATCTCTTCCTCTAACTAACTTCACCAGGGCATGATGCAGTGGTAAAGGCAAAGTTGGTTAAAACGTGGAATATCATCCTGATTGAGCGTATTTTGAATCCTGCTAGGCTGCAAAACATATATTCATGCAATTCGCATATTATATATATATATATATATATATATATATATATATATATATATATATAAAAAATATTATATATATTATTCTCGTATATTCTCTACAATAATGTTCCTTTATACCTACGTTCAGGGTGCTCATTGTTCACATGTGCCTTGTACTGCAAACCTATACACATGTGACATAATAACATTGCTTTATATGGGAGATAAATGGTATATTATTATCTAACATCCTCCTCTGTCCTCCCCTTACTCCGTCTCTGTCCTCCCCTTACTCCGTCACTGTTTCGTTCCCTACGCTCGGCCACAACCATGTATTTCATCAGCTGACTGCTAATGCTTATGTTTCATTTAGGTTTGTGTTTAGAAAAAAAGGTAAATACAATTTATTTTACTGTTTTACACTCCTGAATTATGTTGTTTGTAGGATCATTGTATATCATTTAGCTATGCTATTCACTACACGAATGCACTAACTCGAACAAGTTGGAAGACGGTTGCCAAACGGGAATTTCTTTTCTCCCGTGACTTCGAGTATAACGTAAGAGGGTTGATTTGACGCAACGTCTCTTAACTGTCCTGACCGTTATAAGAGTCTTTCAGGTACTGGTGGATGAGTTGATTTGGGCCTTTTATGCATACATATCTTAGAGCCAGTGCCTGAGATCACGTACCGTAACGACTCTATATGCAAAGTGCCGTTATGCTTAAAGCTACGGTATCTCACAGAACATTACCTTTCAAAAGCCAATTGCCAGTGCGTGAACTTTTGAAAGGGTTCAGAGAGGTCGGTTTACTACCAATAAAGCACATGTCAAAACAGCATTCTTTATTGACAGTAATTCCTGGTAATTGAGGCAGAGGAACTAATATTATGTTGTCCTCAGCGGGATCAAATAATTAATTCCATTGATCAGCCAAGATCTAAAAATCCTGAATAAACCATTATAGCCAGTGCTGTAAGTATTTATCCAGTATATACCCAAATCTTCCAGCTGTAAATTATCTTCCAGTGAAGGATATTTAATAGCTTTCCAACTGTCTAGATCTTAACTTTGCCTGTCATAGTCTTACCTCTTTTTGCGTTCCTCCCGGTGTCCCTTCTCCGGATAAGAAGGGCGGCTGTGCTGGGAGGAGGCCCTGGGGGGGCTGGGGTAGCCCTTCTGAATTTCTCTCTTCTGGTGGTGATGCGGCTGGGAGGAAGAAGGGCGCGTGAAAGGATAAGACTTATGTAAGTTTTGGCTTGCCTTGCCTTCCTTTCCACTTTTCCTTCTCCTGTCATCACTTATGTTACTGATGGTGATGACGGAATCTTTGCCGGGTGTTGGAGGGAGTGCGGGCATGCGGGCGTGGTTGAGGGGACTCGGGCGTATCTTGGTGGTGTGGTGGTTAGGGCTTCCTTCCTCGGGGGTGTGGTGTTGTGCGCGGGAAAACTGCTTGGTGGTAGTGGCTTGGTGTTTTCCTTTTCCTTTATATATATATATATGGAGGATAACAAATACAAGTTCTACAATTATGCAGTAAAATTTGCAGGAAAAATTAAGCATTGGAGCACCAAGTTTTTGTCTCTTCTCTCTAGACATCTTCAGGGTAATACAAGAAACCAGTTATTAAAATAGGACTTCAGAGGCTATCAACCCTTCTGGATTATTAAGCCAGCCCATTGTAAGTTAAGAATAGCATCAGGTATATCTACTGTATTAAATAAAGTAATATGAAATAGAAAATAAAAAAAGAAAATATAAAACATGCGAAAAGTGGGGATTGGGCCTGAGCATGGATAGATAGATAGATAGAATATATGCTGTATATTCCTATGCCTTGATCCCTGAGGTGGTGACCACCCGCCAATCTCCTCCATCAACGCAAGTCATCGGATTCTCTCTCTTGTTTAGGGGAAGGGTTGCTAATGCCAAACCACCCATTGTAGTGTATAGTGTGTGGGGATACATTAGGAGTGTTATCGTACTGTTGGAATGGCCATGGTTGTGAATGTAGTCTGTAACCAGTGTAATCAGCTCGATCATGTTGACAAAGTGCTAGCATTCACGTTGTAAATACGATACTGGTGTACCGCACCTCTGATGTCCGCCATTGAAGAGAGGGTTTGGGAAGTCATGGTAAAGGTTGTCAAATAACGACTCACCCAGCGGGGGATCGATCCCCGGACCTCCCTAGGAAAACCTTGGAACGCTATTGCCTATTCCATGCTGGACACACACACACACACACACACATATATATATATATATATATATATATATATATATATAATTATATATATATACAGTATATATATAATTATATATATATATATATATATATATATATATATATATATATATATATATATATATATATATATATATACTAGCAGGGGTACCCGGCGTTGCCCGGGTTTAAATTCTACTACCATAATCACCATCATCAATCACTACTACCACAATCATCACAATACTACTACTACTACCATAATCACTGGCCTCGACCTCCCTGTGCCTCATTAAACGGCGACCTCGATTTAGGCCGCTAAATGACCTCCGATTTTGGATCTGACCTCATCCGTACCCCCATTTTGGGGGGCTACGAACAACTTTCGTTTCATACACCTTTTCGATCGGAGGCCTCGTTCTGCCCCAAACGGCAATTTTTTTATTTTTGTTTTCAATTTCGGCCTCGAAACGACCTCCGATCGTGGCCTCGCCCCCTCTATGACCTGACCCAGGTCAATTGACACCCACATGCAAAGTTTCAGCTCACCAGGTCCAAAACTGCGGCCGCCTATTAAGAACAGACACACACACACACAGACAATCGAAAATATTATATAGACTAGCAGGGGTACCCGGCGTTGCCCGGGTAATCACCATAATCACCATCACTACTACCACCACTACTACTACCATAATCACCATCATCAATCACTACTACCACAATCATCACAATACTACTACTACCATAATCACCGGCCTCGCCTCCCTGTGCCTCATTAAACGGCGACCTCGATTTCGGCCGCTAAATGACCTCCGATTTTGGATCTGACCTCACCCGTACCCCCATTTTGGGGGCTGCGAACAACTTTCGTTCCATGCACCTTTTCGATCGGAGGCCTCCTTCTGCCCCAAACGACCCTTTTTCCGATTTCGCGCCCATTTTCTCCGTCCCTTTCACCCTGAGGAATTCTATTTTTTCACTAAAACCTGCCTAGGGACCCCCTTACTATGCATACCAAGTATGAACGCTCTAGCTTAAAAACTGCGGCCGCCTATAAAGAACACACACACACACACAAACACACAGACAATCGAAAATATTGGTTCCATAACTGACCGGTCACCGAAAATATTATATAGATATACTGCATATATAGTCACTAACATATTCATATATGCCGTATTCATTCATTACCAAATTGGTTTACATTTACTGTACATTCATTTTACACTCATACAGTGCTACTCAGAATAATTATTACCGGTACTTCGATGGTCTACTCTACTAAATTTTACAGCTTACTCTGAATAGCGAATTAAAAATGAGGTTAATGATGATAATTGAATGTGAAGGTTTAATTGCCGGAGAGGCCATCATACTCCTGTATATATTGGCTACTCGGGAACCAAGCTCTTATTCTGGTACTGAACTGAGCGAAATAAGTAACCTCTCTCCATAATAAGATATACTTGTCCTAAATCTAATATCTTCTACAACAGGAAAGATGAAGATATTAATGGTGAGTTTGAGTATTGTACAAAATCACCGGCACATTTAAAAACAAAACATGCTTTTACTAATTTCAAAAGCATATATCAGCTTAGATATATTGTCGTTATGAACAGCTTGTAGTCAATCAAGATATGGATGTATCTAAATATGTAATATATATATATATATATATATATATATATATATATATATATATATATATATATATATATATATACTGTATATATTATACTGTATATATACTGTACCTTTATAGGACATAAGCTGTAACAAATCTGACAAAGAAAATGGTATTCAGTTAACATAGACTACATTCAAGTTAGTTTTTTCTTGATTGAATAATGGTTTACTGTTTAACTAGACATAATGACAAACTGTTATTAACCAAACTCACTGTCTACAGATCTCCTTCGGGCTGGCCCTTATGTTGGCTTCCCAGATCATGGAAACAACTGCTACACCACTGTAAGATAAATAATGATTACATTATTGACCATTTGCGAGTTTCGGACAATAGGGAAGTTGAAGCATCGATATCTAATAGATAAACATAACTCTATGGCTCTTATATTATATAATTTTTTATATTTTCTATGTGAGTGAGGGAGACAAAAGGCAGAACTGCCTGTAGCGAGTGCCTCCCCTATAGTTGAAACAGTGACAGGGCCAAAATCAAGGGACGTTCGAGCCAAAATGCCTGGACACACGGAGTTTGAAGCAATTGAAGTCATAGGAAGAGGGAAAGACTGATTATATAGATAATGTTGGATTATGTTTATTGTGTTTATATGAGTATTATATATATATTTTTTACTTTTCAATCTATCTATCTATTACCAAACTCCTTGATCTTATAGAGGATGACTACAAATAAATTTCCTCCATCGTTTACTATCACTAAATGTCGATTATTGCAACTTGATTATTTTTTTAACCCGTTCAGTACCGGTGGCATCCTTTTCATTATATTTTGGCAACTATTAGACGATTTTCTTCAGCTTACGAAGGACGTCTACCAATTAAAAGGTGACAGACTATCTCAATTATTCCTTTTAGCTACCATACATATTTCCTAAGCTTCATAAAACAGTCTAAATGTACCGTAGCTGAAACCATGTCTATCTATCCCTCATTGTAACTCCACACGCACTTCTCAAGTAACTCATTTCCACCCCTCTGACTCTTGATTTGTCTCTCTACAACGATTTTCATGCTTCACTCTTGTACGTCAATTTCGGGTTTACCACACTATCATGCAAGGACTTCTTTACCTCCATGCTGACCACCATATTCCTTGTTACTGCTTTCAGTGTTCGTACAATCCTCTTCCCCTGTTGCACCCTCTCCCGCACTTCATACTCCCATCTTTACTCAACACACTGCCCAAATACTTAAATGAGCTGACATTCTCCATAACCTGACCATTCAACCTCACCTCCCACTCTGTGACTGCACCCCTTTCAAAGACCATAACCTTACTTTTCCCCGCATTTACCTTTAGAATCCATTTTTCACAGACTGTTCCAAACATATCTACCAGACCCTGTAACTCCCGCTCATTGTCACTCATCAGAACTGTATCATCGGCAAACAGCAGTACAGGCAACTTCCACTTATTTCCTTCCATTATCAGCGATACACCAACATCCACTGCTCATATTTGTATTTTTTTCATGACTCCATCCATATATACTGTATATATTGACCAACCATAGGGACATAACACACCCTTGCATTAACCCAAAATTCAAATAAAAGAACTCGCTCTGTTTATTCTCCATACAAACATGCTGTCTATGCACCCTCATACATGATCACTGCTTTCAACAACTTGCCAGTTACTCTGTATATTCTCAATACTTTCCTCAGACCTTCTCTATTGCCTCTGTCGTAGGCTTCTCTTCTTCTCCCTCCCTTACCCCATCCAACTATGTTTGCTGGTGTATCATTCCCTACGTTCAACAATTCTTTGAAGTGCTCCCTCCATCTCTCGACTCTCTCTTGCTTCTCCGCCAGCCCTCACTCATTCTTATCGTTCACACTCTTACTACTATCCTTGCTACCCTCTATAACTTTCTTGACCTCTTCCAGAACAGTTTGCTACACTCCCTCATTCCTTTTAAATTCCTCATCTACCCTTCTCTTACTTTCCTTCAATACTCTCTTCACCCCTCTCTTTTTCTCCAAGTACCTTTCCCTTTTCTGTCTCTCAAAATCTTAATTCCCTCTTCTCCTAACTCCACATACCTCCTAACATGATGCACACATTTCTTCCTTAAACATTCACCTCTTCCACTTCCTCCATTCCCTTTAAGTCAAGCCTACCTAATTTTCTTTCTACTGCTCTCTTGAACTCTATCCTGAGTTCCTCCTCCTGTAACCATTCCACCCACTTCACCACTCCACCTCCATCCCGCCCTACTCTAGCTCTCTTCACTCACTTCTTCTGTATCCTAATTTTAGCTACTACTATATAATAGTATACCCCTATATATCCTAGCATCTAACACTAAATTCCTCATTTGTTCATCCATACATACATAATCAATCAGCGCCTTTCGTTCCACTGTCTCTCCCTCCCTCCTCCACTCCACTTTCCATGTGTATCTGTGTATCCTTTTGTGATGGAAGAAGGTGTTGGCTATCATCAGTCTCCTCCCGACACATACTGTACGTCCACAAGTGCACTGACATTCCCATCTACCTCTGACGGTACACCCCACACTCCTACCACCCCATCTACTTTAATATCACCCACCGGGATGTCCCATTCACATCCCCAATCAGAAGTATTCTTTCACTCTTACCAAACTTAACCAGGCATGCCTCAACACTCACCCAAAACACCTCTTTCACTCTTTCAGCTTTATCTTCTGTGGGAGCATACACACACACACACACAACCACCCATGTTTGTATTCCCACTTTCATTCTCACCCACACAATCCTTGCACCCATAGAACCATAGTTCCTTACACGCTCCTTTCACTTGGTACTTACAAGCAACCATACACTTTCTTTCGCTCTCTCATTCACATTCACTCCAGCACACACACCTATTCAACATTCCCATTCTTTCACACATAATTATACTCTCCCATTTGGGTATTCTGCATACATCCAGCCTGGCGTTCGCTAATACTTCCAGAACCTTTATCTTTTGTGCCATCATTCACGCCTCTTACATTCCACGTCGCAATCCCAAAGCAGTTCTTGGCCAGTCAGTGGTCATGAATAATATAACACCTCTTATAATAAAAGTGTAAATTGCTATCAATATACCCAATTATGTTATACACAAGGTATTTGAACTATATTTGGGAGGTTATACACAAGTTTTAGCCTTGATTGTGTTAGAGTGCATCCCACTCAGTTATGATGGTCTGCTTTGGTTAGGATGGTACTACAGGGTTGAGGATTAACCCAAGCACAGGAAAGCTTTGTTATATTATGCAGGAGCTCTTGTTTATCAGGTTGGGTAGGACAACCACTGCAGGCTCTGAAGGACGAAGACACAGAGACAATCAGGAAAGTGCAAATTAGCATACATCACCTTATTTTACCTTACATTATACTAAGAACAGATCCACCGATGAATGCTTATGATTACTCTTTTTACCTCCCTTCAGTGCCAACGGTGGATCTAACCAGACACCTCCAGCCCTAATTCCAATGGGTCCCCGTTCCTGTGAGCCAGCCGACTGCACAGGCAAAACTACGACCCAGTACTACGCGCACCCGGAGTGTGACTGTAGGATGTACTACTACTGCCAGAAGTCGTTGCTCAGCGATAAACTGATTGTCCAACAGTTCCAGTGCACTGGGGGCAAAGTCTTCGTGTTAGCCGACTTAACATGTTCCACCGACATGACTGCTTGTCCTAGTGAAAAGTAAGGGTTTGGGAGGAAAATGTACAATTGCCTAAATTACTCTGACTACAAATTCGTATTTCCGTTGGTTCTAGTTTTGTTACGAATTGAATGTTAATGAATCATCATTTAACCCCTTCTGTACTGGCGACTTCTTTATAATTTTATTCTAACTGTATTTAGATGATTTGTTTGCAGTTTAAGACGGGTCTGTGGTAGTATAAAGGGTAAAGCGAGATAGTTCGAAGCCTGCCAATTGCTAGAGACCCTTTAAAAAACTGAACAAAATCGCATAATAATAGCCGGAATAGTTAAAAGGACTGCACTGGTACAGAAAGGGATAATACATTTTCAGGAACCCTTTCCTGTAAATCCTTTTGGCAAACATAGGAGACTTATTTTTGGTTTCAGTTTAAGAATCAGTGTTGGGCACCGATAACCAAAAAGTTTACATCAATAACGATAATCCGATAAGCCCAATTGTCTAGTCCGATATTGATAATCCGATAATTATATTACAAAGTTGTCAGAAGCATATGATAATCCAATAACATTAACTATATATTAATACAAATTCTAAAATATGTAAACATTCTTCAGTATCCATAGATTTTTTTTCTTTCTGTATGTGCTAAATCCAAGTATAAATAAGCATTTTGTACAAGTTTTGCAGTTGTTTTGCTTGATAATAATCGGATTAAACACTATCAAACATCGAGTTATTGGAAGTTAAGGGGAGGCAGACCGTTTTTCTGGACCTCCTTCTCCCTCATGTTTAGCCCCACTAGTTTTGAAATTATAAGACGTTCGGCCCATTAGTTTGGCGATTTTAACACCTTTCGCCCCATTTCGTTGTCAATTTTAAGACCTTTCGAGCCATTTAGGTATCGATTATCTCCGAGCGATAGCGAGCCTGCAATTTTAAGAGGAACCGGCCTCCGGCCGGGAAATTTTTCTACCGAAAAATGTACAAATTTATCTTGAAGGGGGGTCTAGGGGGTGTTTTTCTAAGCTTGATGGAGGTCTAGGGAGGAAACTAAACAAATATATGAATAAATTAATTAATAGACCAAACAAACGGTCTGCCTCCCCTTAACAGGTTCGATAACGACAATGGAAGCCAAGTGCCTATAATAGTCCGACCAAAAATGGTTTTAAGGGGAGACAGACCGTTTTTCTGGACCCCCTTCTCCCTAATGTTTAGCCCCACTAGTTTTGAGATTTTAAGACGTTGGTTCCATTAGTTTGGGGATTTTATGACCTTTCACCCCATTTCTTTGTCAATATTAGGACCCTTCGTGCCATATAGGTGTTGATTTTTTTCTGGCGAGCGATTGCGAGCCTGTAATTTTAGGAAGAATCTGCCTTTGGCCGCGACATTTTTCTACCGAAAAATGTACAAATCTATCTTGAAGGGGGGTCTAGGGGATGTTTTTCTAAGCTTGATGGAGGTCTAGGGAGGAAAATAAAAACATATATGAATAAATGAATTAATAGACCAAACAAACAGCCACTGTCCCCTTGACTGCGATAATTATCGTTTATCGAATTATCACTGTGACGCATGTCGAGTATGAGCATGCTGTACAGAACGCCCAGTCAGGCCCCACTCTCGCTAGGATCGTCAGGGCAGGAACTTTGGCTGTAGTCTGTGTAGAGTTTCCTAACTCAGTTTATGTGAACCGTTGTACTATAAGTATTATCATTATGTATTTTGTTTTCTTCTAAGTCAACGAGTTCTATTTTATATCATTAGTTATAAGTATTGTGTGTGGGACTTATATACAATGATGAGAGAGAGAGTTATGTAACGACAGCCAGTGAGCGCGCCACGAGGTGTGTAGGCCTAACTCCCTCCTCCCTTCCTCCCTTCCTCCCTTTCAGCGCGTGGGAAGTTCTTTGTCAATCCCAGATTGAGAGAATATGACGTCATGATTGCCAGTGGGCGGTCCTTAAGTAGTTTGAGATATGCCGCTAGAGGGCCGAGTATAAAAAGAGAGGTTTTTGCCACCATGCTTCAGAACTCATCAGGCAAAGCGACCTCTCATATCCCTTGCAACTATCGATATTCTTCCGACTGATGTGAACTTTCTCTACTCTCTGAACAGCCTATTTTCTTCTCTTCTCGTCCCTTTTTAACCAATGACCCCTTTGGTGCAGATTTAGTCAGCCAAAGTATTATCGCTTGAGTTCTCACGAGATAAGTGCCTGTTAGATAGCCTATTTTTGGAAGGGTTAACTAGAATAGGATTGATTGATGTTTGTTGCACTCGTATATGTATTTCCCTGTGTACTATTATTCATGTTCCTGTTTTCTGCTGGTTTAGGTAATGCTAGACTGGGATAGGGTTCCTCGAGTTGTGATTTCCTATGAGTGCTAGGTTGGTTGAACCAGCACAATTGCAACGGAGACGTGGGAAGCCTAGGGGGTCTTTTTGATTGTGTACCGTGGGAGTTTAGCACTGTGTTGCGAGTGAGGGCTTTTGCCTGTGCCACCCAACACTGTGCTATCTCATTTGCTTGACTTTGAGAGGATCGCCAGGAGAGAACCAGATACTAGTGATCTGGATCTCTCAAGAGAGCATCCCGTCAATTACCGTAATTTGGCCGCACAGTCTTAAGGACCTCGCTAGGCTACGAGCCGCTTGCTCAGCCATTGTCTCTTAACCTTAGATATCCCAGCTAGACTTTGCTCGACCAGCAGATACAGCATAGTATTGAAGCTTCTCCTTATGTATATTATTGTTTAAGCACTATTGATTTCATGTGTGGCACGCTTAGCTACTTCAGAGATTAGTGGCCCACGAGCACAATCTTAGTAGGCTATTGCCAGTGCATTGTCGGAGTACTTCTTCTTAATGTTTGCCATATCCTATTGCTTATTCTTATAATTCTTCTTATGTCAATTTAAAGCCTTTAATTACCAGTGAGTTATTCATTAAATTGCTGTTCAAAATCCGATACTTACTTCTTACGAGTATTCGAGAAGCATCTAACTTATCAGAAGATTCCTTGCTTGATGCTCGAGGACTATTGTTTAACGTAACGTAATAGTGCCGATCCGAAGTAGAGGGTGGAGGACTTCTTAAGTTCTTAGTTCAAGGGTGGATTACTTCGGCTTCGGCCAACACTATTCTTTAGTGTTGTAGTACTTTCTTCTTTGTTTGATTGTTGACCAGACTAGATAACTCCCGTCTTGCTATTAGTCTGTTGTGTGAAACGCTAGTACCGAGTTCTTGTATACCCCGTTATAGCAGATAGAACTCTGGAGGGTAGTGGCGTTTTTTGTTCGGCTGGCAGTACTCTGGGGTTGGGATCGTGTGTTTCCGTTGTGGCAGCGAGCCATACTCGAGTCCTGTGTAAGAGCCCTAGTGTACCCGAGTGCCCGGTCGTAACAAATGGCGACCTTGCTTAGGATTTTGTGAACAGTATAATTTTTTGCAGAGTTGTACAACATTTGTTTGTTCGTACTTTAGCGTACATATTGAAGAATATTTTTTTTTGTAAGGCAATTAGGAGAGCATTTAAGAGACTCCAGTTAATTTAGTAATTAGTGCTTGCATAAGGGAGTTTAACACTTTTGTCTCGAGAATTTTTTGGTGAACTTCAGTATGTCGGGCCCTAGTACTGACGAGGAGCGAGAGATGCTATTTGAGGAGGTGCCGTTAGTAACTAGTGAGGAGGATGCTAGACTTTTTGTGAGTAAGCAGTACCACGTGACGGAGGAGAGGCTGACTGGGGTGAATGTTTATGGCTTGCACCTGATAGCCAAGGTTTTGGGTCTATCCAATGTAGGAGGGATGTCCAAGGGGGAGCTGATTTCCTGGGTGTTGCGTGGGCGACATGGGGTTTCGGAGGAGAGGGCGTTTGGGGGGGTTCCTCCCCAGATCCCCTCTCACTCGACTCCCACAGTGCCGTCCACTCAGTTGCCGGAGGTTAGCACTCTCCCACAGAGGGATGAGCATTGGAAGATTGGAGTGCCCTCGGGCGGTGCGTATGGTGGTTCCCCAGTTCTTGCCCCCCCTCCTTCAGTAGTGGCAGCTCCCTCTTCCGGCCTGTCTCCTGAGATGATATTTAAACTCGAGCTTGCTAAAATGGAGAATGAGGCTAGGAAGCAGGAGATGGAGAATGAGTCTAGGAGGCATGAGAAGGAGATGGAGAATGAGTCTAGGAGGCATGAGAAGGAGATGGAGGCTGAGTCTAGGAGGTATGCAATCGAGGCTGAGTCTAGGAGGTATGCGATTGAGGCTGAGTCTAGGAAGCAGGAGAATGAGACTAGGAGGCACGAGGATGAGACTAGGAGGCACGAGGCTGAGCTTAGATACGACTCCGAGAAATATTGTGCTCAGATAGACTTAGATAAGACTCGTGCAGAGTCGACAGGGATTCGGATGGGCCGTGAGGGCCAAGTAAGAGAACAGTCCTTGTCTCACTTAGTCAAATTGGTGCCGGCATTTAGTGAAACTGAAGTCACAGAATTTTTTAATCGTTTTGAGAAGAAGTGTAGGGAGCATAATTGGCCTGAAGAGAAGTGGGCAGCTCTGGTCTCCTCAAGACTTACGGGTAAGGGTCTGAAGGCTTATGATGCACTGCCTTTAGAGTCTTGCATTGACTACCCAGAATTGAAGAGAGCCGTCCTACGGGCATACGAGTTGCAACCAGAAACATATCGATTGAAGTTTCGGGGTGTTACGAAGACTAGGGAGGCGACCTTTCTTGAACATGCCCGGGACTTAAAAGATGCACTTGCTAACTGGACACGTTCTGAGAAAGCTGAGACGGCCGAACAGTTGACTGAGCTGTTTCTGC
Source organism: Lithodes maja (assembly GCA_037953745.1). Classification (NCBI taxonomy): domain Eukaryota; kingdom Metazoa; phylum Arthropoda; class Malacostraca; order Decapoda; family Lithodidae; genus Lithodes; species Lithodes maja. The sequence continues at coordinate 96,397 of JBAKBP010002648.1, read as the reverse complement.
TCGAGCAGTTTTATAAGTGTACTGGTGCAGATATGACTTTAACTATTAAAGAAAAGAACCCTAAAACTCTACAGGAGGCAGCTGAGATGGCTGACCTCCGGCTATCATTAATTCGTGGGTGCGGGTCTGCCCAGCGTAGTGAGGCAGGTAACAAGGGGCGTGACACCCCACCCCCCCGAGTTAGTGATATACATTATGCAAACAAGTACAAGAGCTATGATACCAAGACTGACCACAAGACTAACACCGTCCCATTTAAGAAGGGGCCGGGCCCTTCCCAGTACCAAGGGAAGCCCAGAGGGGAGTTGGAGTGTTATCTTTGTCATGAAAAGGGGCACTTTGCAAGAGTCTGTCCTAGCAAACCACCTACAGCAGCTGTGTCTTTGGCCTGCAACATTGGTGTGTCTCCGAAGTCTTCTGAGTTTGCCCGGGGCAGTTCGTCAGAGGCTGAGGCACAGCCAATGCAGAAACACCTGAGAGGCTCGAACCCTGCTCAGGATGTTTTTTGCGACCATAGAGGACGGGGTTGCGTGATGTGGGCGGGGCGCAAGCATGGAGTAGAGGTCTTGCGTGATACAGGTGCTTCCCAGACTCTGATGAATAACTTGACTGGCTACCCTATAAATGTGGCTCGGGTGGTAGTGGTGCAGGGTATTAATGCAACTCGGTCATACCCGCTGGTGCGGTTGGAGTTGGAGGTGGATGGTGTGACACGTGAATTGGATGTCGGGATTGTGGAGAAACTGCCAGTGGAGGGCGTCGACCTTCTTCTCGGCAACGACTTTGCAATGCCCGCTTCTGAGGTTCTACCCTTAGTCGTTGCCGAGAGGACGGCCGACGTGAGTAGGGAAGAGCAAGAGTGGGTCGAGCGGTGCCAGACACAACCCAGGGCGTGTGTTGTCACCCGAGCTCGGGCAGATAAAGTGTCACAGCCTAGTCCTCCGTCTTCAGACCAGCAGAGGAACGATCAACAGGAGGAGGCTAAAGCTGGAGTTGGTTTTAAGAGTTTTGACTCGGCGGCTCTCCTGGGTGATTTAGTATTGGCACCTATGTTGGAGTCTGGAGAGGCCCCAGGACCTGTCACAGTTAGTGAGGAGGTAGGGCCGGAAGAGACTCCGGGGCAGCAACGTTGCACACGGAGAGAAAAAAGGGTTGCTCAGTTTGATATTGGGGAAGGACTTGGGTTGCTTCGGAAGCATCTAGACAGGTTGGTTCCCTCAGATATTTGTAAACTGCAGTTGGAGGATCCGGAAGTTCAGAAGTGTGGTAATGGTGCTGTCGAGATTAAACACGAGGACGGGGAAGCATGTCATGTGAACCTGTTGGAGGAGTTTGTGAGGCAACCACCTGAGCAGCCTACTGTCCCTGCGTTGGTCTGCCGCGGCCAAGGTGGAGAAGGAGAGGGGGGCAGTAGGGCACAGGTGGAGGAGAGTAGGGATTGTCATGTCTCGGCGAAGCAGTGGGCGGGGGACACGAGTCTGGTGGCTGTGGAAGCGCTAGAGCACCTGTCTGAGCAGCAGTGTGCAGCACTCCAGCACCAGCTCGGTTCATACCCCACTGGTCGTGCCGAGCCCCTGAGTCTCACAACTCGGGCGGTGCGAGATGTTCCGCAGGCAGGTCATGTGACTGTTAAAAGACCGTTAGCCTCGTTGTTTCGGTGGTTTAAGGTGGGCGACGAGGCCTTGGCATGGTTGCCAGGTCAGGGTCGACCCATGGCTGCCAAGGGTGGTGGTCAAAAGGAGGACATTGAGCAGATTGGTAGGGTCGGCTGTGGTATCGCAGTGCCCGGTCGTCACATAGCCTCCCAATGCTGCTCTAGTCTAATGCAACAGCCCTACCACAGACCGACTGTATCTGGCCATGTCGCTAAAAGCGGTGATGCTGCGCAGGCAGATGTCGTCACAAGGAATGTGGGGGTGCGCATGTACGGTATCGGCGGGGAAGCCTTAGCTATAATGAACTGTGGGAGTGACTGCACGGGTGGTACTGATTGTCCCTCTCATGACCTGGCTGTTCTAGGGACGAAGGTGGAGAAGGAGGGAGACTACAGGTTAGAAGCTGCGGTCTCGGCTGGGTTGTGGGAGGGCACAAGGCATGTTGTTCGTGGAGACAGTGCAAGGCAGTTATTTACTAGGCTATGGCAGTACTTTCGCATGTTTGTTGCTTCTCCAGGCCTGAGGTACGGGGTAGAATCCGACATGCAGGCTGGAGATAGTGCAAGGCTCAGTTTAATTCCCTGCCGTATAAATCCTGCTCGACAGCCTATGGTGCAAGCAGAGCTGGATTACGTGTGGACGAAGGATCTGAGGGATAAGGAATGTCGTGAGTGGTCGTTGCTTGTAACTTTGTCCGAGCGTGCTAAAGAGGTATGTGGTTTTGTTGTGGACGGGAGTACCTACCAGTGCAATGTTGTGCCTGACGGACTTAAGAATGCACCAGCAACGTGTCAGAGCCTGATGAATGAAAGTGAAAAGGACAATGATGCGCTGGGGCATTTCGAGATCTATGTTCCAGCCTATGGTCCGGTCGGTGTAGTTTACCCAGATCATTACCCTCTCAAGATCTTGGACCCGTTTCACAATCGGAATATGAGGCTGACCAGGTGGTCACTAAGGTTATTGGTATATAACCTGGACATAAGCCATATTGCCGGTTGTGACAACGAGGTTGCATGTGGTCGTTCAGGGGTATATGATCCTGGGTAAATTGACACACGGGTAGCCTCCTGCTTTGGTTTGAGTAGTATTTTGCGCTTGGTGCTTGTTGGCTCGCGGTTGTAGCCCAGCGTATTGGGTCGTAAAGCAGGATTGTTGAGCGTTTGGTATAGAAGAAAATAGGCTGCCCTTATAGTGCAGCCGGGAAAAAACATATTAAAATATAAAAATCATATAAAAACTCTTTCTTTTTGATGAAGATAATTGTATAAGTTTGTCATAGCCTATAAGGTTTGAGTAGTCCACGAACTATCAAACGGCTGAGCTGCTGTAAGCTCGCTCTGGGAGCATGATATTGTGTCTTTTACTATTGTTGGGAGGAGTTATGAAATGTGAATTTTTTTTTTATAAGATGTGTTTTAGTGATAAACTCAGCGTTGTTTTAGTGCCATGCGGTCGCTGGGTGTGAGGGGTTTGATGGGGTTCTGTATATCAGATTTTAGCTCAGGGTTGAGCAAGTAAAATCTTGGGGGAGGTGTGACGCATGTCGAGTATGAGCATGCTGTACAGAACGCCCAGTCAGGCCCCACTCTCGCTAGGATCGTCAGGGCAGGAACTTTGGCTGTAGTCTGTGTAGAGTTTCCTAACTCAGTTTATGTGAACCGTTGTACTATAAGTATTATCATTATGTATTTTGTTTTCTTCTAAGTCAACGAGTTCTATTTTATATCATTAGTTATAAGTATTGTGTGTGGGACTTATATACAATGATGAGAGAGAGAGTTATGTAACGACAGCCAGTGAGCGCGCCACGAGGTGTGTAGGCCTAACTCCCTCCTCCCTTCCTCCCTTCCTCCCTTTCAGCGCGTGGGAAGTTCTTTGTCAATCCCAGATTGAGAGAATATGACGTCATGATTGCCAGTGGGCGGTCCTTAAGTAGTTTGAGATATGCCGCTAGAGGGCCGAGTATAAAAAGAGAGGTTTTTGCCACCATGCTTCAGAACTCATCAGGCAAAGCGACCTCTCATATCCCTTGCAACTATCGATATTCTTCCGACTGATGTGAACTTTCTCTACTCTCTGAACAGCCTATTTTCTTCTCTTCTCGTCCCTTTTTAACCAATGACCCCTTTGGTGCAGATTTAGTCAGCCAAAGTATTATCGCTTGAGTTCTCACGAGATAAGTGCCTGTTAGGTAGCCTATTTTTGGAAGGGTTAACTAGAATAGGATTGATTGATGTTTGTTGCACTCGTATATGTATTTCCCTGTGTACTATTATTCATGTTCCTGTTTTCTGCTGGTTTAGGTAATGCTAGACTGGGATAGGGTTCCTCGAGTTGTGATTTCCTATGAGTGCTAGGTTGGTTGAACCAGCACAATTGCAACGGAGACGTGGGAAGCCTAGGGGGTCTTTTTGATTGTGTACCGTGGGAGTTTAGCACTGTGTTGCGAGTGAGGGCTTTTGCCTGTGCCACCCAACACTGTGCTATCTCATTTGCTTGACTTTGAGAGGATCGCCAGGAGAGAACCAGATACTAGTGATCTGGATCTCTCAAGAGAGCATCCCGTCAATTACCGTAATTTGGCCGCACAGTCTTAAGGACCTCGCTAGGCTACGAGCCGCTTGCTCAGCCATTGTCTCTTAACCTTAGATATCCCAGCTAGACTTTGCTCGACCAGCAGATACAGCATAGTATTGAAGCTTCTCCTTATGTATATTATTGTTTAAGCACTATTGATTTCATGTGTGGCACGCTTAGCTACTTCAGAGATTAGTGGCCCACGAGCACAATCTTAGTAGGCTATTGCCAGTGCATTGTCGGAGTACTTCTTCTTAATGTTTGCCATATCCTATTGCTTATTCTTATAATTCTTCTTATGTCAATTTAAAGCCTTTAATTACCAGTGAGTTATTCATTAAATTGCTGTTCAAAATCCGATACTTACTTCTTACGAGTATTCGAGAAGCATCTAACTTATCAGAAGATTCCTTGCTTGATGCTCGAGGACTATTGTTTAACGTAACGTAATAGTGCCGATCCGAAGTAGAGGGTGGAGGACTTCTTAAGTTCTTAGTTCAAGGGTGGATTACTTCGGCTTCGGCCAACACTATTCTTTAGTGTTGTAGTACTTTCTTCTTTGTTTGATTGTTGACCAGACTAGATAACTCCCGTCTTGCTATTAGTCTGTTGTGTGAAACGCTAGTACCGAGTTCTTGTATACCCCGTTATAGCAGATAGAACTCTGGAGGGTAGTGGCGTTTTTTGTTCGGCTGGCAGTACTCTGGGGTTGGGATCGTGTGTTTCCGTTGTGGCAGCGAGCCATACTCGAGTCCTGTGTAAGAGCCCTAGTGTACCCGAGTGCCCGGTCGTAACATCACCTTTCAACACAATAACTACAGGGTATACATTTTATATTGGCTTAACCCCTTTTGTACTGGTGACGTTCATTTAACTTTATTCTGGCTACTATTAGACGATTTTATTCAATTTAAAAAAATGGGCCTCCAGCAATTTACAGACTTCGAACTACCTCACTATACCATTTTTACTACCACAGATCCTTCTTAAACTGCTCAAAATCGTCTAAATATAGCTAGACTATAATTTGAAATACGACGCCAGTACAGAAGGGGTTTGCTTTGTGGTCTATGTATATATTTGTATGTATGTATTTACTCAAACAAATAAGTACTGTACATATTATTTAGTTTCCTCGCTAGACTTCCATCAAGCTTAAAAAAAAACACCCCCTAGACTCCCCCTTCAAGATAAATATGTACATTTTTCGGTAAAAATATGTCTCGGCCCAAGGCCGGTTCCTTCTAAATTTTCAGGCACGCTATCCTTCGCAAGGAAAAAAATCGACGCCTAAATGACATGAAAGGTCTTAATATTGACAAAGATATAGGGTGAAAGGTCTCAAAATCGGCAAACTAATGGAACGAACGTCTTAAAATGTCAAACCTAATATGCTAAACATGAGGGAGAACTTGGAGAAGGGGGTCCAGGAAATGTTACTACCTGCCCCTCAAAGTTGGTGTGAAATGGGCAATTGAAGTGTTCATAATAATAATATACCTATATAGCCTTATATACTTTAGGCATATTGGTAATAATAAACCCTTCTATAATTAGGATAGAAGGGTCTGTTGCTGTTAATATACCCAATTATCTTATACACAAGATTTAACCTTGATTGTTTTACAGTGATCCAACCACAACTCCAGCTTCAACTCCAAGTCCAACCATAACTCCAACTCAAGGTCCAACCCCAACTCCAACTACAGCTCCAACCACAACTCCTCCAATCACAACTCCAGGTCCAATCACAACTGCTCCAACCACAACTCCAGGTCCAACCACAACTCCTCCAATCACAACTCCAGGTCCAACCACAACTCCTGCTCCAATCACAACTCCAGGTCCAACCACAACTCTTGCTCCAATCACAACTCCCCTTCCCTGTGTGTCAGCCAACTGTGACGGCAAAACTACGACCCAGTACTATCCGCACCCGAACTGTGACTGTAGTATGTACTACTACTGCCAGAAGTCGTTGCTCAGCGATAAACTGATTGTCCAACAGTTCCAGTGCACTGGGGGCAAAGTCTTCGTGTTACCCAGCTCATGTTCCACCGACACGACTACTTGTCCTTATAAGAAGTAGGGGTTTGGCAGGAAAATGCACGATCACCAAAATTACTCTGACTACAAATTCGTATTTCCGTTAGTTTCTAATTTGGTTACGACATAGATGTTGATTAATCATCATGTAATAGCTTTTCTGTAATCCTTTCAGGTAAACACTTTGGGGCAAACATAGGACACGGATTTTGTTTCTATTTAAGAATAATCTCTGACTGACAAGAGGTAAAATAATTTCCATTAACTCGTACAGCACCATGATATATATGATATATTGTAGTTAAAACATGACAATGTTACATTCTCCTAGAAAATCTACCTGCACTCCAGAATTAAGTATTGCCTATGAAGCGAGATCCCTTGGTTAAAACGTAAACATTGCGAGTAATAATATAGCCAAATTGGCACACACAGGTTTATTGGTTATAATCGTACTACCTGTTCATCTTGGTGCCTCTAAAATATTTAACCATTATTTATTTGTGTCATATTTGCATGTTTTAACAATGTAATATTTACAATAGATGCGTTAATAATAAGAGTATGGTCTAGGTATTGCGTGAAGGAGAATAATGACAGAATATTCAAGTTTTGTTTTATTGACATATTAGACCTATATTTGATCATTGGTGTTACAGATATGTTAATATAAATATATTTCCCTCTTTTCTTTTGTATATAAATTGGAATGATTATTTCTAGTCTAACAGTATATCATAAAATGTATATACAGGGTGTCCCCTAGTTTTGTCAGATACTTCCAGATATGAAAGATTAAGTATTTCTAAGTAAGAAATGTTATACACATTGTTTTTTGTTTTTTGCGATTTTTGTAATGTTTACCCTGTTTTTCTTCAATACGATAAGGAAGGAAACACAAATAAGCCAGTGTATTATGCAGCATGGTATCAATACTTCAAACTGACTCAACAAATTTACTATATCGTTCTCCATATTTCCTTGACATTGAGTTGAATATTACACGAAACTCATCACCACAGAAAGATTTTTTTGTTTTTGTATGTCCATGAATTATTGATACCATGCACCATCATACAACATCTAGCATTATCGCTATTCATTTTCCTTACTTGCAAAATAGGTTAAAACGGACATAAATCATACAAATCCTTTCCTTTCCACATCCCTCACAAACTCATACTAATCATGCAAATCTGCAAAGACATTCAATAAATCTCGATGGCAAATACCTTATACTCGTAATTTGTATACAGAACAGATAGTCGAGTGTCGGGTAAAGGGCAGGGAACATGAATACTGAGGGACAATTATATGATAGGGACCACAGGTATCACTTTATTTCTATATTGTAATGTAAAACTTGCAAAATAAACAAATTAAAACTGGGACGACACAAGATAAATGCAAAAGAACTGATCAAAATCGCTATGTGGAAACAACACGTAATAAAATAAAATTTTGAAATAAAAGAACCCAATCCACCACATAGGCTGTACACAACTACATGAGCAAGTCAATTTGTTTCCCAAGTAAACTGATCGCACATATAACAATGCACCTCGTCATGTTCAAGGAATATGTCAGATTATAGGACAACGAGAGTGAAAAATGCTGACCAGATTATGTTAATTTTCTCGTGGGTAAACACACACACACACACACACACACACACACATTCAATAAGGTAGAGATATAACTGTAGCAATAATAATATAAATAGACCCGACAATGATATGCTTGCTATACCTACGAGGGGTCATCAATTTTTTCCCAACATGCTCACAAAAACCCACTATTATCTACATACAATTTAAACAGTCTTACTGTTCGACTTTACAGTAGATCTTATCTATAATACTTTGCCATTCCTTTCTCTACTTAGAGATAATTTTTCACTCATACAAATACAGTGATTAAAATACTACGCCACCTCTACGGGGGTCAGGTGAGGTGAAGGTATTGAGCGATAAGCCTTTACAACAGCACCTCGTATCTACATTCTACTTTTCCTATTTTTTTCTGAAGAGTGTAGAGAGGGGAGAAGGGGTGGTGGAGAGAGAGGAAGCTGTTGGAGTGGCTGGAGGGGGACTACTGTGATGTGTGCGCTCCTATGGGCACGTTTTCTTTAGCGCAGACATTTTAGTTACCCTTTTCCAGCCCACATTTTCTTCTGCAGTGTCGCTCTCTTATTATGGACACTTTAGTTACCCCCTTACAGAAAAAGGTTTTCTTTTGCGCTGCGTAGCCATCATATTATGGACATTTTAGTTACCCTTCTCCAGCTCACATTTTCTTTTGCAGTGTATATGTCTCATCTGGCCTGTGTTCGGAGCAATGGGGTCGGAGTTTGAATTGTATCACTTGACCACTTACGAGTATCGTTCTGTAAGGGGGATGGTTGGGTTTTCTGGCCCCTCTTCTCCCTCATGCTTATAGCCCCATTAGTTTTGAGATTTTAAGATCTTCGGCCCATTAATTTGGCGATTTTAACTCCTTTCGCCCCATTTCGTTGTCAATTTCAAGGCCTTTCTTGCCAGTTAAGTGTCGATTTTTCCAGGCGAGCGACAGCCAGCCTGTAATTTTAAGAGAAACCGGGCTTCGGCCGGGACATTTTTCTACCGACAAATGTACAAATTTACCTTGAAGGGGAATCTAGGGTGTGTCTTTTTAAGTTTGATGGAGGTCTAACGAGGATTCAAATGAATGAATGAATAAATAGAACCACAAAAAATAACCCCTTTCCCCGTAATAAAGTTGGAGCTGTAGACATCGATAAGGTTCGTTTTGCGGTTCAAGGGCTCACGTCGGTCCAGGATCTATGTCTTGGAGGCCAAACTCTAGGACACAACCATGGCTCTTTCTGACTCTTGGAAACTGCGGGAGATGTGTATTTATCAGTATTTACTTCGTTTATTTATCCATTTGTTTAATATTATTATTAGTTTCCTCCCACAATCTCCATCAAACTTGAAAAATACCCCCAAGATCCCTATCAAGATAAGTTTGTCCATTTTTTCGGTACACAATATCTCGGCAAAAGGCCGGTTCCTCCTCAATTACAGGGTCGCTATCGCTCGCCAGGAAAAAAATTGACACCTAAATGGCATAAAAGGTCTTATAATCGCCAAATTAATGAAGCGAACGTCATAAAATCTCATAACTGATGGGGCTAACCATTAGGAAGAAGGTGGTCCAGAAAAAAACTCCACTGGGAGCCCACCTCGCTTTTTTTCTGTTTCTCTCCCTCTCTCTTTGGTTTGTATCCATTCGGCCCCATTAAGCCTACTGTTTTAAGACGTTTACCCCCATCCAGGTATCAATATTTTCCTGGCGAGCCAGCATATGTATATTTTTGTTTAGACAGCAAGCTAAATTTGTAAATTTTTCCATAGAACAATTTCTCCGGCGAAGCCGGATTTCTGCATACAATGCTGGCTCGCTATCGCTCGCTAGGAAGAAATCGACACCTGGATGGGGATAAACGTCTTAAAACAGTTGGCTGAATGGGTCCGAATGGATACAACCCAGAGAAAGAGAGAAAAGGAGATTAAAAAAGGCCGGTGACCCCCCTTAACAAGCCCACGAACTGCATATAGGCCTACTAGGTACAAAATTAAAGAGAAGATTCGATTCAGTCCCAGACAACTGTAACCCCTTCTGTACCGGCGACGTCTTTTGTATTGAAGGGGGGATGGTTCACCTTTTGGCCGATTTTTGCATGTATTTATTATGTTTCTAGTTTCCTCCCTAGACCTCCATCAAATTAAAAAAAAAAAAATCCATTAGATCCCCCTTCTAGATTAATATGTACAGTCTACGACAGAACTGCTGTCATGGCCTGAGGCAATGTATTAGTTCACTTATTATTTAATAGATGGCCCTTTAATCGCTTCTCATAAAAGGGGGCGGGGTTAATATAGAGGTTGGAAGGAGGAGTCAAACGTGTGTGTGTGTGTGTGTGTGTGTGTGTGTTCTAGAACAGCACGCAGAATAAGTTTATTTTAACATACACACAGGCTATATTATGAGATTAGCTCATGCTGGATCACAAATATGTAACACACATCAGGTGTTGCGTTATTTATGGAATTTAATATACAGACAATCAAGTTTATATCCTTCGCACTTCCCATTCCCTCTCCTCCCCCTCTCACTTTCACCCCAACTCTCCTACTTCACCCGCTTTCTCTCCCCTCCCTCCCACCTCTCTCTCTCTCTCTCTCTCTCTCTCTCAAGGACGTAAATGATACCCTCTAAAATACACAGATTAATACTATGCGATTGTTTTGAATTTACATATACATAATAAATGTTAGGGATGACTAAAATAACAAACATATATTGATTAGGAATAGGATAACTAGCGAGGCAGCGAACAACACCAATTGCTCGCTGCCTCGCTAGTTATCCTATTCCTACTTAAGCTACGATTCCCGAAGAACACGTCTACTGTATATTTGTTTGTATATATATGAAGTGTAACAATAACACTTAGGATTCAAGTTATTTGTGTTGGCTTAAGGAATAAATTGAATAATACATATACTTATGACCTCCACAATTTGTAATGTTTGGGGAGACGGCGCTTCAACCTCTCTCCTCTATCCATCACATGCAAGCACCAACCCACCCACACCAACACTAACACATGATACAAAACACACACACACACACACACTCACACCCGATAACATAAAACGCACATCACACACATGATCACATACAACGTAATGGGCACAAATCACTCACACATGATAACATAAAACGCACACACACACACACACACACACACACACACAGACACACACACACACTGGTCCAGGCAAACTAGAAAAGGTATTAGCATTATTGAGGAGATGCTGCTGTCTTCAGTGCGTGCCATGGCCATCCTGAGCCTTACGACGTATACAGACTAATAACACACATAACAAAGCCACTACAACAACTTCGTCTCTCTCCAACACCCCTTCTCCCGTATCTACACTCTTCAGAAAATAGGAAAAGTAGAAAGTAGCTACGAGGTGCCGTTGTAAAGGCTTATCTTTCAATACCTTCTCCTGACCTGACCCCATCCGGGGTTTAGCTGGTCCACAAGGGTGTGTGACATGAACCCCATAGAGAATTTGTGGGCCAGCATATCATGGAGTGAAATGTGGGCCAGGTTAGGAGAGGAAAGGGCGGGAGGAGTGGGATCGGGGGGGGGGGGGGGGGGGAATCCGTCGCCGCCCTAATATTAGTTGGGAAATGTTTAAATCAGCTCCAACGAGAATACAGGAGGTAGTTGATGCAGCTGGTGGGTGATGATATTGATTGAATAAATATAAATTGTAAATGTTTACATTTAAGAACCCTTTATACATATTATATAATGTATGTGTGTTGCCAATGTTCACCGTAACATAATGATGATGAAATAATACATAATAAATTTAATTCAAGGTAACATACACAGAGCTATAGTATACTTTTAATTATTTTTCTAGGATAATTTAAACAATTCGAAGTAAAAATATAAAAGCCTAAACAATTTATATCAACTTTTAAACAACATACCCAGATTGCTTGGATTATCGTTAATTGTTCAATTCGATGACTTACTTTATAGTAAATCATTACAATGGGTAGCGCCGAACTGCTTACTGATAATGGGAAGCCACAATAATTAAGCTAGTAATTAAGAATCCACTGGGAAAAGTATAATGCAATAATCATAGCGTGTCATATTACATGTTAAGGTAGATTATGAATTGGTCAACCACAGTGCTGTGAATAGTGGTATGGAAGAAAATAATATTTACTCTAATATAAATATTTGTTTTTATTACGAAGAAACACGTTTCGGCTCATCTAAAGTGTTTTCTCTAACTGAACCGATATTATCTTGTCTTTATAATATATATATTTGGTTATAATTTGGTCCAAGCTAGATTACAATGTGATCCAACTTGTCTTGATGCGTGGATTGTAACATCCCGTTTCAATTACTTATATATTTATACGATTGTTCACACTAACCAGGACGCCAAGGTTGGCAACTTTGAGTGTTTTGCAACGGAGCATATCTATTTATTTTCTATAACACATTGTATAAGGTAAAGAATAGAATACGAGTTAATAATTGAGAATCAGTAAAGGTAAAAAGAACAGTATTATTAAAACACCAAAGTAATTTTTATGGACAGCTTTGAGCACGATGATGAGGAAAATTATATTTTCGGTTAGGAGAGAGAAGGGGGAGAGAAAAAGAGAGAATGGGGGGAGATGGGGAAGGCAGCAGAGAGAAGGGGAGGAGGGGGAATGGGAGGTGCGAAGGATATAAACTTGATTGTCTGTATATTAAATAACGCAACACCTGATGTGTGTTACTTATTTGTGATCCAGCATGAGCTAATCTCATAATATAGCCTGTGTGTTATGTTAAAATAAACTTATTCTGCGTGCTGTTCTAGAACACACACACACACACACACGTTTGACTCCTCCTCCTTCCAACCTCTATATTAACCCCGCCCCCTTTTATTAGAAGCGATTAAAAGGCCATCTATTAAAAGATAAGTGAACTAACACATTGCCTCAGGCCATGACAACAAGTTCTGTCGTAGACTGTACATTATGTACATTTTTCGGTAGACAAATGTAACGGCCGAAGGCCGATTCTTCCAACATTACAGGCTCACTATCGTTCGCCAGGAAAAAAATCGACACCTAAATAGCACGAAAGGTCTAAATATTGACGAAGAAATGAGGCGAAAGGTCTTAAAATCGACTAACTAATGGGGCAAACATCTCAACATCTGAAAACTAATTGGGCTAAACATGAGGGAGAAAGTGGTCCAGAAAACCGGCCCATGTCCCCTTAATTATGGTTATATTTAGACGATACTGAGTAGTTTAACCCCTTCTGTACCAGCCACGTCGTTTTAATTTGATTCTAGCTGTATTTAGACGATTTTATGCAGTTTAAGAAGGATCTGTGGTGGTAGAAAGGGTTACGTGAGATTGCTCGAAGCCTATTAACTACTGGAGGCTCTTTTTGAACTGAATAAAATCGTCTAATAGTAGCCAGAGTAATGTTAAAAGGACGCCTCGGTACTGAACGGGATAAGAAGGATAGATGGTAAAGAAGGGTTAAGTGAGATAGTTCGAAGCCTGTTAATTTCTGGAGGCTCATTTTAAACTGCACCAAATCGTCTAATAGTAGCCAGAATATAGTTAAAAGGACGGCGCCGCTACTCGAAGGACGGCACCGGTACTCGAAGGACGGCGCCGGTACTCGAAGGACGGCGCCGGTACTCGAAGGACGGCACCGGTACTCGAAGGACGGCACCGGTACTCGAAGGACGGCGCCGGTACTCGAAGGACGGCACCGGTACTCGAAGGACGGCACCGGTACTCGAAGGGATAAACATTTAAGGGGAGGAAGACCGTTTTTCTGGACCCCCTTCTCCCTAATGTTTAGCCCAACTAGTTTTGAGATTATAAGACGTTCGGCCCATAAGTTTGGCGATTTTAACACCTTTCGCCCCATTTCGTTGTCGATTTTAAGACCTTTCGTGCCATTTAGGTGTCGATTATTTCCTGGCGAGCGATAGCGAGCCTGCAATTTTAAGAGGAATCGGCCTTCGGCCGGGACATTTCTCTACCGAAAAATGTACACATTTATCTTGAAGGGGGGTCTAGGGTTTTTTTTTCTAAGCTTGACGGAGGTCTAGGGAGGAAACTAAAAAAAAAAACTTGAATAAATGAATTGATAGACCAAACAAGCGGCCATCTCCCCTTAAGATCACGACGAGGGACAGAACTTATCCGGGCAACTGTAATATCAACGACACAAGTTCGTTCCCCTAATTGACCACTTGCGAGTTTCGTTCTATAAGGAAGTTGTAGCTGTAGACATTGATATTTAGCAGAATTACCAGCTAAAACATGGTCATAGTTCATTCACAAATACATAAAACCCAATTCAACATACCTTTTATTCATCAGAAACCTACATTATTATTGTGTATCTATTTTATATCAATATTTACGGCTCCAACTTCCTTATAGCCTAAAACTCGCAAGTGATCAATTAGCCACTGTTTGAATCCGAAACACCTGGGGTTTGAAATAACGAAGCACTTGTTGAATGTAAATTGCACTGCTTTCAGATGCTTCGAATTCGACGCCCAGGTGTTTCGGAAGTCACACAGTGGCTGGTTAGGGGAACGAACATTTGTGGTTGACAGTACAGGTTTTTATTGGATATTCAACTCTAGGCTACTCAATATCCAGTAATGTTTGAATGTCCAAAGTCCAATATCCAACAGTTTTCAGGTTTTATTGGATATTCAACTCTATACCCATATGTGTGTGACCCATATGCCAACATCACCAGGTCAACACTCCATCACCTGTCATACATTTTTTTTTTTTTTTTTTTTTGAGACCTATGGGTACGTTCTACGGCTCTCTTTATTATATTTAACATACTGTAATATATACTGTATATACTGTATAGTAAAACTCGCAGGAAAAATTAAACATTTGGAACACCAAGCTTTCGTCTATTCTCTCTGAAGATGTCTTGAGAGAATAGACGAAAGCTTGGTGTTCCAATGTTTAATTTTTCCTGCGAGTTTTACCACATAATTTGATCACTAGTATTTGTGATTTAGTCTTCATATACTGTATATCTATACATATGTCTGGAGTCGGCCACCCCCAGCTATGGTGTATGTGCCTGTGTATATACAGTACAGTACATACATACTGTACATGCATTTTCATTTATATTGTGCAGTTCCTGTTTTGGTTTGTTAATTTTGCAAGATTTACATATTAATTCCTTGTTCCAGGAACGTTTGCGGAGGAAGTAAGAAGAGCGTTCGTCGGCGGTGGACCACAGTTGCTCTCCACGGAATTCATCCACTCTTCCTCCGAGCGCTACAGACTTCACACCATAGCGGCCGGCAAGGTAACAATACATACAGTATGTATATATGTTTATACTCAGGCACATATACAGTAAACCTCCCTCGATTTATGATTTGGTTATTCGCATATAAGTTCGATAAAACAGCTACACTATTGGGAGCTTTTAAGAGCACTGAATCTGTACTCACTGGAACGTAGAAGAGAACGTTACCTAATAATATACACGTGGAAAATCGCAGAGGGTTTAGTACCAAACCTACATACTCCGATAGTCATGAAATTCAGTGATAGGAGAAGCTGGGAATGCGAAATCCCCCGGATGAATAACAGGGGTGCTATGGGCTCTCTGCGAGAGGGCTGGTTATCACACAGAGGCCCACGTCTCTTCAACAAACTCCCACGGCGAGTAAGAGACATGAGGGACGTCTCGTTAGACAGCTTCAAGAGAGCCCTGGATGTCGAACTGCAAAAGGTGCCAGACGAGCCCATCCTCGCAAGGGAGCGAGCTGTCGCTTCAAACAGTCTACTGCACCAAATCACCACCCATAACGAGGGGCGTCGCGCTCCTTGGTGCCGCTAGAAGAGTGGCGAACACATCATAAGGTATCATAAGGTAAGGTTACGTTCCTGAAACCCAGATCATAACTAGAAAAATTGTGCGAACCCTAAAATTATTGAGGTAAATGGGGATGCGTTCTGGGACCAGCCGAAACCCAAACCCAAACACCTAAAAACCTATAATAATATCGTAAATCAAGGCATTGGATAGTGAGGGAGACCTGTACATACAGTATCTTATGTATGTATGTATATACTCAGGCACATACCCCATAGCTAGGGGTGGCCGACTCGAGGCAGAGGCTAAACAGAAACAACATATAAAGTTCCAATTCTTAGGGTCTGAGACCACTTTCACGTTCCCTCGCCCCTTTTTTCTGTCTCGACTAGTAGGTGAATTTTACAAGGAATTTGATATTCCTAGCCTCCTGCGGCGGCCCAGTGTTACCAGATTCTAAATGCAGAATTATCGTTGTCGGGAATAGGGTAATGATCCAGACAGGTTTTGGTCCAATAGGACATTTGAATTTGGCGGTATCGTATCGCTTGTACGATTTCGGCTGGTTCTTTGTGTATTGTAGTTTATTCTTAAGTTAAGTTAAATATTAACTGTAATGTATAAATATCTACATCAGCTCTAGATGTATTATGAAACCAAGTTATGGGTTATAATTATTATGAGCCGGCAGCCATATGTAATTTCGCGAAGCGATCGGACGCCGGCCCTTCAGTCTCTCAATCAACACCATACCGTCGACATCTCCTCCCCCGGCTCTGACTCTACCCACAGTTCACCATGTGCTACAACTAATAAATATAACAACAGTCCTACATCACCAGTCCTCTAAGCTAAGTTCATTGTATTGATATTGTATTATGTGAACATTCCTACATGTCATGCAATTGAACTAGCCGTTTGTGGGGGACTGGATTAAACCCATCGACGAATACCTCGTTGGTAAATATATTATATAAATATTTGTTGGGATATTCATGTACCAGTGATCCATCATTTAACCGTTATCTAGATTCCCGACAAATATTGGTCCTTCGTGCCCTCAAGATATTACTGTAGTCCCGTTTTGTTTGCTTCCTTGACGCTTGTGGGATTACAAATGGCTGCCGCCTCGCGCGTTGTTGGCCGACTGCCATTTCCCTAGATTTGTCCCAGCTTCTTCCCTCGTGTTTTTTACCGCATGGACGCCGTCTCTGTCTTTTTTGGGACTTGTTTCCAGGTTTTATTGAGCGTGTGAACCTTGGCGTTTTTTTGGTGGGTTAGCTGGGCTGCAGATTGGGGTTGGGGTGATTTCGTAGGGCGCCATTTCGCGCTCCTAGGCTAGGCTAGGCAGTCTAGGCCTGCAGGTGTCTGGGGTGGCTTTTCATTTCGCTTTGGTGGTGTGCCTGTGGTGTTAGTTGTGTTGTCATTGTGGGACTCATTATTCATTTTGCTGTGGGGAGGGTTCTCATGTGACTTTTTAGATTTCAATTTCATAATCGCCTAGGCCTAGTTGCCTACAGTGGCGGTCATGAGTGTCGGTCTTTGTTAATTCCTAAGCGATTGACAGTTAATAGTGAGACCTCATGATTGTAGCTTAACCAACTAGGCTTACCTATAAAGGGCTTATAATAATTAGTGCTTCACCTTACCCTTTCTTTTAATAGATTTAGTATTTAATTTTTTTGTCTAGTTAGATAATTTCCTTTCGATAGTTTATATTAAGGGGGATGTAAGTATTATGTAATTCTTTTTGAGTAAATTTCTTAAGTAATGGTGGTTTGCCGCTGTTGATTCCTAAGCGATTAACGGTTTGTAGTCTGACCTCATTGTAATTTAAGTTGCTTAAAATTAGACCTTAACGATGACAGATTTGAAGAAACTTAAGATTCTTAAGGGAGGGATGAAGGGAAGTTTAAATAGATGTTTAAGAGATCTTGATGAATTTTTAATAAGTGCCACGGCTGATCAGATAAAGGGTAAATTTGCTACGGTTACTAAATCGCTAGCTACTTATGATAGTTATGCTCAGCAGGTATATGGTTTATTGACAGTTACTGACTATGTGGAAGAAGAAATGTCGGCAGATCTTGAGTACTTTGAGGACGTTAATACAGCCTTAGCCAGACTATCTTCCACTCAAGAATCAACCTCTGTTAAGGATACCGGTACACCAAAGGAGACTGGTTTTAACCTGCCGAAGCTTACTTTGCCTACCTTTTCCGGGGATTCGGCTACCTGGACTGTATTTTGGGATATTTTTGAGTTCCGTCCATCATAATAAAACTCTCACATCCATCCAAAGGTTCACATATCTCCGTGGTCAATTAAAAGGGGAGGCATTGAAGTTAGTCGATGGGTACAAGCTAGAAGCTACCAGCTACGAGTCTGCAGTGGAGTTGCTGAAGAGAACTTACGGGAGAGTGGAAGTCATCAAGACTGCTTTAATTACCAAATTCTTCACACTAGATCCTCCATCCTATGATGTGGCGGACCTAAAGGAGTACTATGCCTCCTTTGAGAGCCTCCTCCGATGTATGGAGACAATGGCCGTCACCAAGGAGGAGATATTTAGTGTGAATATCTTTAATAAAATACCATCTCCCCTAAGGGAAATCTTAAGAAGACAACTAAGCGACTCCACTAAACTTGGAAGCGTTAGTGCAGGTGTACCAGACTGAAGTCTTCAATATGGAGAGTACTGGACACTACCGACAAGTGGAGATGTCACCATCTACTGCAGCTTTCCCGGTACAGACTTCTCCTAAACAGAAAAGGCCAATATCATTAGGTTGTAAGTTGTGCAGTGTCCACGATCATCTGTGGTATCAGTGTCCTAAGTATCCTAAGGCTACACAGAAGATTAGCAAGGCTAAATCGCTTAAGTTATGTACCAGCTGTCTGGCAAGAGACCACTTCAACAGTACCTGCACCAATTCCTACATCAAACCTTGTAAGTATTGCAAGGGGAAACATTGGTTTTCCCTTTGCACCCAGTCTGATCGGCACGACGGCAAAGAAAAGGGGAGAACCCCCAAAGAGTCACATGAGAAAGGTAAGAGCGAGGGTGATAAAGTATCTGCCATGTCCATTGCTTCTCGAGAATGTCAATTGCTTCCTACTATGATGCTGCCAGTAGTGGGTTGTAATAATAATACTATAATGACGCGCACCTTACTTGACCAATGCTCACAGAGGTCATTCGTTCTGCGGTCATAAATACCCCAGCTCCAGTGTACCAGCAAGGGTCAAGAGAATTTGCGTCTCCATGGTTTCACTGGTGAAATAGATTCCAGTGACTATGATATTGTGGAGATTTCATATGTTTATAGAAAAAAAGTATGTCCCATCAAGGCTGTTGTGGTCGCTCACTACCCAGTTTCTATATAGCATCAGAGATTCAACCACATTTGAAATATCTCGGAAGCAAGGGGTATAAATTGGCTGATGATCAACTCTCTGCTAACAATGGTATTATGCTACTGGTCGGAGCTGATTATTGCTACGACCTGGTTCACCCTGGATATCGGCGGGTAGATAAGCTAATAATGCTCCCCACGATCCAAGGTTATGCCATTTCTGGATCCTATGCCACTTCCTCTCAAGACACAGGTGGAGGTGGTTACGGTCCTCAAGGTAGCAGTAAGCCCCATAGATATATATATTAGGCCAAATGTGCCTGATAATACATGTACTGATCTAGATAAGCTATGGGACTTGGACAATATTGGAATTGACCCACATGAACTTTATCGTGAGTCTAAGCTAGCGTTAAGCTCGTATGAAGAGACTGTAACGTATGACTCTGGCAGAGGTCAGTATGTGGTAAGGCTCCCTTGGAATGATAACAAGAGTAAATTACCTACTAATTTCCATCTAGCACTTGGTAGGTTACGTGGCCTTCAGAAGCAGTTTGTCAAGGATCCAAGTTATTGCGAGACTTATGCGGCAGTTTTAGCCGAGCAGGTACAACGTGGATTTGTGGAGAGAGTAGATCTCAGTGAGTATGGGGATAACATCCATTACCTTGCTCACCATGGGATTAAAAAGGACAGTTCCACCACTCCTGTTCGTATTGTGTATGACTGCTCTGCTAAATCTGGTGATCGCTCCTATAGCCTGAATGATTCTGTACACGGGTCCGTCCCTGGTCTCTGATCTAGCGCAAATTATGTTGCGCTTCAGATGTCATAAGTTTGCATGGGTCGCCGATATTGAGAAGGCCTTCCTGATGCTTCAACTCCATCGTGAAGACAGGGACTAGACAAGATTTTTATGGCCACGGGAACCAATGGATCTAGATTCAGGGTATCTGGTCTACAGATTCAGAGTAGTCTTATTCGGGGCGACCTGTTCCCAGTTCCTTCTCAACGCTACTGTCTTGCGTCATCTTGAGGAGGCTGGACTAGATCCTGACTTCAAGAATGAGATCAAGCAGGGGATCTGTGGACAATCTTCAAGGCACCGGAGACAATGAAGATTTATTGCTAAAGAGATGCTGGGAGATCCGCGATATATTTGCCAAGGCTCATTTATACTTAAGAGAATGGGCCACTAATAGTGATCTTTTGAAAGGTCCATTTACTTCTGACGGTGTAGCTACTGAGAATAGCGAGGTGAAGTTTTTAGGCCACAAATGGGACACTACCACAGATTGTATATCCTTCTGTCACACCCCATGCGGCAGTGAGCTTATGACCAAGCGAAACTGCTTAAGCTTGTCAGCGAGGTTGTTTGATCCCCTAGGTTTTTTGCTGCCTATAACAATCCGTGCTCGTATGTTTTTACAGCAACTGTGGCGGCTAAAACTAGATTGGGATACGCCCCTCCCGATTGAGTTACAAGATACTTGGCAGTTGATTCGGTCGGACCTTTCCACATGTTGCAAGGTCCAACTTAATCGTCAGGTTATTAGTGGTAAACAGGTGGATCTACATGCCTTTTCTGATGCTAGTAATAGTGCGTACGGTACTGCCATATACATATGCAATGGTAGTGAAGCGACGCTGGCTATAGCGAAGGCCAAAGTAGCCCCTATAAAGAAGATTACAGTTCCTAAATTAGAACTTACTGCATTGCTTCTGTCTGCTCGTCTAATAAAGTTTACACTGGATGCTTATGCAGACGTACTACAGATTAATAACGTCTGTGTCTGGAGCGACAGTCAAATAGCGCTTTCATGGGTACACAGCCAGAAAGTGTTACCTGTTTATGTTTCTAATCGCACTGATGAGATTCATGACTTAGTTCCTACAGCTACATTTCGCTATGTGAGCACCAGGGATAACCCCAGTGACATCATTTCACGGGGGATCTCGGCACAGCAGTTTGTCTTCCTCTATTTGGTGGCATGGACCTCCATGGCTTAAATCTCCAACTGAGTGGCCTCAGGATTTCAGGGATTACATATCTGATCCTTCAAGTCGGCCCCAAGATGATGTGTTGTGTAGTACTCGAGTACTACACATCAGGATAACAAGTTGGTAGAGTGGGAACGTTACGGCAGCTATGATAAGTAATACGGGTATTTGCATGGATATACCGTTTCATTAACAACATGAGAAGTCGGGCTCACGGGTCTTTCCTTAGTGAAGATTCGAAGCATATCAGACTCCATGAATTGAGATCAGCAGAAGCAAAACTAATATGTTTAGTACAAAAGGAATCTTATCCTACTGAACATCAAATCCTGAGCAAGGAGTCAAAGGCCAAACCCTCAAACTTAATGAGGCAGCTAGGATTATATATGGAAGGAGGCATTATTAAGTGTAGAGGCAGGATACAAAAAGCGGACATTACTGATTCTGCGAAATATCCTGTCCTCCTTAGCTCCTCTCATTTGATTACCAAACTGTTGATTCGCCAATGCCATAGGACCTGCCTACATTTTGGCGTAAATTATGTTCTGGCGTATATGCGACAACGTTGGTGGATCCCTAAGATGCGACAAGCAATTAAAGGGATCCACAATAGCTGTACTATCTGTAAAAGATTACAGGGTAAGCCTTACTCCCCAGTTGATCTACCTCTCTTGCCTGAGTTCAGGGTACAAAGGACTGAACCATTTCAGGTAACCGGGGTAGACTACACCAGAGCGATTCATGTTAGAGAATCGCCCGGTAATATCATAAAGGTATATGCCGTCCTATTCACATGTGCGGTAACCAGAGCGATTCATATTGAATTGATTGACGACCTATCCAGTGAGGGGTTTTTGCATACTCTACGACGCTTTGCAGGCCGCAATGGTTTCCCTCAAATTATTATGAGCGATAATGCGACTTGTTTTGTCGGGGCCTCTAAATATCTCCAGAGTTTAATGGATGACCCGCAGGTAGTGGCTACCCTCACTGGAAAGGGTTGTCAATGGAGATTTATACCAGTACGTGCACCATGGTTCGGGGCGATTTGGGAGAGAACTATCGGTATCGTCAAATCTGCCATGAAGAAGGTATTAGGAAAGGCACTGGTGACCAGCCGGGAGTTGCAAACCATCTTAATAGAAATTGAGATGTCAGTCAACGACAGGCCCTTGACCTATACCTCGGCAGATGTTGATGACCTCTTACCCATTTCGCCTTCTATGCTAACTCGTGGACGAACCCTTAATACCTTTCCTAGATCGTCCGTAAATGACTAAGATCTGCAAGACCCTACGTTCGGCAATGCTGACGCCACACGTCGTTGCTTCCAGTATGTAAACAAGGTGTCCGACGATCTATGGAAACGGTGGACCCAAGAATATTTGCTGTCTCTTCGCGAGCGTCACTCTCATAAGATCAAAGGGACGAATCAACGATGGCCTCGTATCGGGGATATCGTCCTGATTCATGATGAGCGTCCTAGGTTATTTTGGAAGCTTGGGAGGATTATCGATTTGTTCCAGGGCATTGATGGTCTTATAAGGGTTGCTAGAATACGAACTTCGACTGGGGTTACTACTCGCCCAGTCGTAAGGTTATATCCCCTGGAGCAGGATGTAGAACTGCCGGATGATCCTGGCGTCTCTACTGATACCCCTCCGCGGGAGAATGCTGGTGACAGTCGTCCTCAAGGTGGGGCAGCTGATAATGAGAAGGATGATCCTCCTCAGGCTTCAGGTGGCGCTCGTCCCAAAAGGAGGGCGGCTATGAGTTCCGTGGATCTTTGGAGATCAAAGATCAAACTAGGTGATCTTTGACTTCGATGTCCTTTTGTTGTTCTCTGTATATAGCTCCTGTATATCATTTTTGGTGGCGGGCAATATGTCGGGAATAGGGTAATGATCCCGACAGGTTTTGGTCCAATAGGACATTTGAATTTGGCGGTATCGTATCGCTTGTACGATTTCGGCTGGTTCTTTGTGTATTGTAGTTTATTCTTAAGTTAGGTTAAATATTAACTGTAATGTATAAATATCTAAATCAGCTCTAGATGTATTATGAAACCAAGTTATGGGTTATAATTATGAGCCGGCAGCCATATGTAATTTCGCGAAGCGATCGGACGCCGGCCCTCCAGTCTCTCAATCAACACCATACCGTCGACATCTCCTCCCCCGGCTCTGACTCAACCCACAGTTCACCATGTGCTACAACTAATAAATATAACAGTCCTACATCACCAGTCCTCTAAGCTAAGTTCATTGTATTGATATTGTATTATGTGAACATTCCTACATGTCATGCAATTGAACTAGCCGTTTGTGGGGGACTGGATTAAACCCATCGACGAATACCTCGTTGGTAAATATATTATATAACTATTTGTTGGGATATTCATGTACCAGTGATCCATAATTTAACCGTTATCTAGATTCCCGACAATCGTATTGTGACCACAAAATTATGGAATTTGCACCAAAATTATCGTACACACTAAATTATATATATATATATATATAAAGGGAATGTTATTAAGCATTTATTAATTTAATTCGTAATGCCCAAAATAGATTCAACATAAAGAGAAGAGATAACAATACTAATGGTTTTCAGATCTAATATTATTACTTTAATACAAATGAATAAGTTCTTGCTAAGAAACGATTACAAAATTTTATCTAGTAGGCCTATTGATCTAAATCATTATCAACTATTCTTCCTAATCCTCGGTTGTCTCAGATGTGTTATATAGTTCCCTTTCCAATTCTGATTAATTCCTTACTCCCTTTATTCATTTATTAATATATGTATGAAACAATGTGATTATCTAAGATATTTATTTGGATGTTCAACAATTCCCTGAACTCTCTCCCAATTTATGTTGCATCTTGGTTTAATTCATATAATAATATAATATTTTTGTTGAAATCTTAAAATTATCGTACAAAATTTACGATAATGAAACCCTATCGTACATCGTACTAAGGGTCAAATTATCGTAAATGTACGATAATTATCGTACGTATGGCAACACTGGGCCGCCGCCAAAACAACAGGAGTCCTGCCTCTGAAGTAGGAAAAGTAGTACAGGAAAAGAGACCGGCAGAAACGGCTAAGGTTGGGTAAATGATGCCAAACCTCACTCACAGAATATAGTTACTTATTGATAGCCAAATAATGTTACCGTATCATAGAACGGCTTTATACTGCAAGAGTTAATTGTACTTTTATTATTTCAGGTTCATCTGGAGCTGGGTATTATTCTCAGAGACTGAAAAATATGGTGTCATCTACTGAGTGTAAAAAAACTACTGTACTTATTATTCATTGGGTTAAAAAATATGATGTTATCTACTGAGTGCAATTAACAGTAGTTGTACTACTTTTCATTCATGAAAAACTACCAGTAAACTTGTTTCTGCATCTAAAAATACAAAATGATATCTAGTGTAATAGTAGTTGAAATGCAGTAAAGTTCTACCAGTAAATATTTTATCTGCATCTAAAAGTATAAGATGATGTTAATGCGTGTTTGTGGTGCCGGGAACATGCCAGGGCGCGGAGGAGATTGAAAACACCAACGCCGACACAGGGACCACCTCAGAAACTCCCAACGATACCGACTACGTCCTGGACTACACCGACGCCAACCAGACATCAATAGGGAATGGTACTGATGTTAATGGTACCAGTGACGCGCCTGTTGATACCACTACGACCATCCCTACTACCACTACCACCACCACCTCCGCCCCTCCCGCGTTCTTAGAGGAAAGTCTGTTTACCGTTGGGGATTTCTGCACCTGCGATCTCAAGGTTTGGTTTGTTTGTTTTGCTAGTTTTACATTTTAATTGTCCGTTAGATTATACTTGGTGCCAGTGACTCGAGAAAATTATGACTCACTTTTATGGCAATAGTTCCAGCTGATTGACTTGCGCGACCGTGATTATTAATACTGTACTTTTGTTGTATGTATGTATGTACAGTTTGCCGCACATATTCTATTCCGTTGGGGTCTTGATTTGGCAGAACTGTACCCACTTAACCAACCCCCCTCCCTCATTCCACCTCCTATTAATAAGAGGTGGAGTGAGGGAGGGGGGTAAAGCGCTGCCAAATCACGACCCCAACGGGATAGAATATGTGCGGCAAACTGTACAGTATATACAGTACTGTACTCATGCACATAGCCCATAGCTGGGGGTGGGCGACTCGAGAATATATAATTACAGCTAAGTGAAGAAATGCCGGAATGTGAACATAAGGGGAGCTGCGCGTAGGGGTAAACCTAGAAAGACGTGGGGTCAGGTACTTCGGTCCAATCTCAAAATTATAATGTAAAACTTGCAAAATAAACAAACCAAAACAAAGAACCGTAAGTTTCTCAGAGTTGCTGACACAGAGTATAGGTTGTCAGACCAGATATGAGTCCCATCTTTTTTGTCATTATTAATATATATATATACAAAGATAAAATTATGTTTCACAGTTCATATTATATCTTTGAAAGTTAATGATTGATGAAGTAATTGTAGTCTCATTGTCAGGTTGGGTATTGTGACGTCAACTGTTGCTGTGATGAAGATTGTAGTGATGATGATTCTTAGGTGTTCTCTCATTGTATTACCAGACCTCAGCCTATATTAGGTTAGTCTTTTCTGTAAAACAAGTATATTATGTGTATCTGTTTCACTCACACACTCACTCTCACTTTCACTCTCCATCTCTCACTCACACCTTCATACTCTTTTGCTCAAGTATTCATATTCTTGCCTTATGTATATAAAATAAATCTACACAAGCTCTAAGCAATATTACTGATTAAGAATATAGCAAGATATGGTTAAGTGCGCGGAATTTTGGTGTGAGTATCCTAGGTTGGAATCCATGGAGTACCGCATGTATTCATTGTTTCATTAATTTCATTAATTAGGTATGGGTATATTTGTAAGTTAATTGGTGTGTTGGTGATAATATGAATCTTTCTGTTCCTCAGACAGCGGTTATTGTTACCAGCGTGAGACGGTATGGAGTAGTAGTTAGTGGTCCTGGGTGGTGCGTTGTGCATGATTACCGACAACATACCTCATCGCAACACTTATACTCCGGTTAAGGTGGGTCATAATTTTTTCATATTATCTCTCTCTATATACTGTATATACTGTAACTGTCTTGATAGCCTAATGCTTAGTGTGCGGAATTTCAGTGAGAGTATCCTAGGTCGAGTCCTTGTATTTATTACTTTCATTGATTTCACTAGTTAGGTTTATTTGTAAATTAATTGGAGAGTTGGTGAAAACTAATATGAATATATATATATATTGTACAACTCACTTACTAGACGAAACAGAGAAAGGGGCGAGGGAACGCAAAAGTGGTCCCGGACTCTAAGAATTGGAACTTTAAATGTTGTTTCTCTTCAGTCTCTGTTTTGAGTCGGCCACCCCCAGCTGTGGGATATCTGCCTTAGTATATACAGTACATACATGCATCTGTGCTTATTGCTAACCCAGAATTCTACACTGCCATATGTTCAGGAAGTAAGATCTCTACCAGACTATAAAAAATATAATTAAAGCGAGGCAGCACCCTTACATACTTTTACTACAAAGTATTCTATATAAGGAAAGAGAGTTACTGTAGTATTTATTTGATCTGTTCTTATATGCTCTACATAACTAACTGTTCTTATAGCCAACTAATTACTATATTTTCAGGGAGCAAGACCTGTAGAGGACTATAAGAAACTGGACATTAAAGATAGGAAATTCCCCTACCAATATTACAAAAAAATAATCGAAAGGTAGTACCGGTATATATTTTATCTGTTCTCATAGCCAACCCATTACTATATTTTCAAGGAGCAAGATCTGTAAAAGACTATAATAAATTGGACATTCAATAAAGGCAATACCCCTGGCAGCACAACCCACACCACAGTCGAAGGTTTACGGAAGAAACGTACACCGCCGGACAGCCTGTGTGGGCCGTGGACGCCGAGGGGGAACTCTTTGTTATAGGTACGTCTGAGTCATTAACCACTTCTGTACCGGCGACGTCTTTTGAATTATATTCTTGTTCATATTCAACGATTTTATTCAGTTTTCAAAAGGGTCTCTAGCAATTACCAGGCTTCAAACTATCTCGCTTAACCATTTTTACTAACACAGATCATTCTTAAACTTCATAAAATCATTTAAATATAGATAGAATGAGGGAGAACTTTGTTATAGGTATGTGTGAGTCAGTGTTGTTGTCGTTCCCTAGGCTGCCTGGCGGAACAGCCTCTAGTCCCTAAGGAAGGCCATGGCCGAAATCGAGCTTTCCCACAGGGCTCTCAAGGAGTGTAGATTGTTGTTGGCGTAAGTGATGGTGTGGAATGCAGTCTTCTATGATGTGTTTAATAGTATGGGGTGCTGTGAGGCAGTAATTTATATGTAGTGTTTTTTGTTTTTATATTTCTTTTTGCTAAATTGTTATTTCCACATAGTGATTTTGATAAGTTCTTTTGTCTTTATGTTGTGTCGTTCCTGTTTTGGTTTGTTTATTTCGCAAGTTTTACATTATAATAAAATTTAACATAAAGAGAGCTGCAACAGGCAGTTGCGGTTGGTAGAGCACTGGCTTGCAAACTGAGAGGTTGAGGGTTTGAGTCTGGGGTCAGCCAGTGTGTGTTATTGACAGACAACAGTGTTGTTCGTGGATGGTGGTGGTCTAGCAATCTGGTAAGTGTCCACTGAAGTTCCTCAAACATCAGGGTATCCACCCTAGCCCACCTCTTGAGCAGGGAGTGCATGCTAGTAAAAAAATGCACTATTATTATTATTATTATTGTAATGCCCTCGAAAATGTCCCGCACCCACAATAATACTAACCCGAGTTGACGTCAGGTATAGCGTAAAATAGTCGGAGATGGTAAGTCCAATAAACTCATCACGTGATAACACCACGAGACTATCACCTGGTTCTTAAAAATCGGACTAAGGTTGCTATACTTTTAGTACGTCCGTGGTAGTACAGTGGGTTAGCGCGCGGGCCTGGTGGTGATGGTTGGGTCACTAACCAGGGTTCGAACCCCACCCAAGGCATCTCAAAACCTGTGGGTTTTTAGGGGGGTTAAATTCCCTTCAGAGGTTCGTACCCCGCGCCAGGTACCAGGAAAAGTTGATCCTAAAAGGTAGCCTGGGGATATTTCAGGAGACCATGAATTCCGTTCACACCCTCGAAAATGTCCCGCACCCACAATAATACTAACCCGAGTTGACGTCAGGTATAGCGTAAAATAGTCGGAGATGGTAAGTCCAATAAACTCATCACGTGATAAGTTTATTGGACTTACCATCTCCGACTATTTTACGCTATACCTGACGTCAACTCGGGTTAGTATTATTGTGGGTGCGGGACATTTTCGAGGGCATTACAATTATTATTATTAAGCTTTTGTATCTCTTCTTCCCTAAATTCACTACAGGTCTCCCTCACTATCAGATGCCCCGATTTTGATATTATTACTGGTTTTTAGGTGTTTGTGTTTGGGTTTTGGCTGGTCTGAGAACGCACCCCTATTTATTTCATTAATTTTAAGGTTTGCTATAAGATTTTTCTATTGAAGATCGGGTTTTCAGGAACTTAACCCAATTGTGAATCGAGGGAGACTTGTAGTTTCACCTGTCTCGCATGAAATATTCGGCTGAGAAATAATAACCTAACAAATTTTCCCCTATCACAGGTCTTCCCAGTTCAGTGATTGGCTCTACGTGCGAGACAACAGAATCTCTACGCTACCTGGAGAGTTCCGAGTGGTCCTGTACGCGAGAGGTTCCTTCGCTTCCCCAGGACTGCCAGAGTGACCCATATCTAGACGCAGCTACTTTTCTGACGTTCGTTGTGGTTGCCGATCCCAGTCTTATTTCAGGTACGACTGTATTTGTTTTGTGTTTTTTTAATTTCATATTATTGTTTTGCTAAATCTTCAATATGTTATTTCCACTAATGATTTTGATAAGATAAATGTTTTTGTCTTTATATTGTGCGGTTTCTGGTTTTGGTTTGTTTGTTTTGCAGATATTACATATTAAGTTCCCCTGTATCTTTGGTTATGTACATGATGCAGTACCATCATCATCAATCTGACGCACCCCGCTTTCAGAGGAAGCACCCCAACAGGGATGGCCATGGCAGAAACTGCCTCCAGGTTCCCAGACATGCCTCTACCGACCCATTCCACAGTACCATTTCCACTAAGTGGATTATGACCCTTAGCACTGAAGGAACAGACTCAGAGCAGTCCCTCACCCGGATGGCAGTTCCACCACTGTTTTGCTATTTTATTTACCCCAGTGGGGCCCTGGCTGGAAGCATACTAAGCACAGGAATGTTCTGAAGATAGGAACCAATGGTCCGCTGATACAGTACCCCATTATATGTATGTATGTACTCTGGCACTTACCCCATTTTTCCTCTTTCCTTTTTTTATTTTTTTATTTAACTTTACCTTTATTAAAATAACTAAGTGTTTTGTTTTGTATACTCCAGAACATAAGTACAGTCTTCGCTCAAACTTTTGCTAGAAACTCCACCTTGGATGATTCCGGTGCTATTCCTCCCTCTCCGCCCTCCTCTCTCTTACTTATGCCTAATATCCTAATCTCTTCTAAAGATGTACTTTCTACCCTCTCTGGGCTTAACACTAATAAGGCGTACGGTCCGGACGGTGTTCCTCCTGTTCTCAAAAACTGTGCTTTTGTGCTGACTCCCTGCCTAGGCAAACTCTTTCGTCTCTGTCTATCCTCTAACGTCTTCCCTTCATGCTGGAAGTTTGCTCACATTCAACCTGTCCCAAAGAAGGGTGACCGCTCTCAACCCTCCAACTATCGTCCAATTGCTCTTATCTCTTGTCTTTCTAAAGTTTTTGAAACTATTCTTGCTTCCAAATTTCTTAAGCATTTCTCTTCTCATAATCTGCTCTCAGATCGCCAGTATGGCTTCCTTAAGGGTCGCTCTACTGGTGATCTTCTTTCATATCTTACGAACTCTTTGTCATCCCCCTTTCGGGACTTCGGTGAGACTTTTTCTATTGCACTAGACATATCGAAAGCCTTCGATAGAGTCTGGCATAAATCTTTAATTTCTAAACTGCCCTCCTTCGGTTTCTATCCCTCCATCTGTGCCTTTGTCTCTAATTTCCTTTCCGGCCGTTCCATAGCTGCGGTTGTGGACGGCCATTGTTCACTTCTTCACCCTATAAACTCCGGTGTTCCTCAGGGCTCTGTCCTATCTCCTATTCTCTTTCTAATTTTTATAAATGATCTCCTTAACTGTACCTTAATTCCCATCCATTCATACGCAGACGACTCAACCTTACACTACTCCATTAGTTTTTCAGAACGCCCCAGCCAGCAATCCCTCAACGACAAACGTAATGAAGCCATAGAACTCTTAAATTCTGATCTAAATACTATTTCCAATTGGGGCAGAGAAAACCTTGTTAACTTTAATGCTTCCAAAACCCAATTTCTCCATCTATCTACCCGTCAGGATCTCCCAGCGGACTATCCCTTATTCTTCAACAATACAAAAATCAACCCTTCATCTTCTCTCAATATTCTTGGTGTCTCTTTTTCTTCTGCTCTCATTTGGAAGGACCATATTACCAGTCTTGCTAAGGCAGCCTCCCAGAGCTGGGTGTGCTCAACCGCCTTAGGGGGTTCTTTTCCCCTGCACAGCTTCTTGCTCTGTACAGGGGCATAGTGCGCCCTTGTAATGAGTATTGTTCACATGTGTGGGGAGGTTCCTCTCACACCGCTCTCCTAGACAAAGTTGAAAGGAAGGCCTTTCGTATCATTAACTCCCGTCCACTCACCAACTCTCTGCAATCTCTCTCCGCCGCAATGTTGCATCTCTCTCGCTATTCTATCGCTACTATAATAATCAGTGTTCCTCAGAGCTATCCCAGTGCATACCACCTCCTTTACGTAGGGCACGTGGTACCCGTCTTGCAACTCAATCCCACCCCTACTCTGCAACTCTCCAACCCAAGAGTGAAACGTTACTCTCAAACTTTCTTCTACTCAACATCTGAGCTCTGGAACTCTCTCCCAGAATCAGTCTTTCCCTCTTCCTATGACTTAAATTGCTTCAAACT
Source organism: Lithodes maja (assembly GCA_037953745.1). Lineage (NCBI taxonomy): Eukaryota > Metazoa > Arthropoda > Malacostraca > Decapoda > Lithodidae > Lithodes > Lithodes maja. The sequence continues at coordinate 65,136 of JBAKBP010002648.1, read as the reverse complement.
CAGTGTGTCCAGGCATTTTGGCTCGAACGTCCCTTGATTTTGGCCCTGTCACTCTTTCAACTATGGGGGAGGCACTCGCTATAGGCAGTTATGCCTTTTGCCTCCCTCAATCACATAGAAAAAAAAAAAAAAAAAAGTGGTAATGACAGTGAAGAAGAACCAACGACCACAGAGCTCCCGTCAACAACTGACCCCTTCCTTAACACAGAGACCATCACCATGGACTTCCCTCTCAACGTTCCCAGCGGAGAACTCGAATCGCAGAAGCTGGAGAGAGGACACATAGACTCGCAGGTCTTGGCCGAAAGCGGAAAGGATGATCTCGTGTCGGAATCTCGAGCCTTGCCGATTTCGGCCATAAGTGAGATGTTGAGGGCTAAGCTGATGTCTAGCGTAAATGAAAAGGCCTTGGTACCTTTAAAGATATTCCTGTGTAACAGTGGAGACGATAACTGCACCGAAACGAGCGTCGGAAATCTCCCCAAGCCAGCGTACGAAGGCGACGTGAGCAGCAATGTGGTTAAGAGCGTTCGTTTGATCTTCACGCATAACGGTAGTCTAGGGATCACTGAGGTTCGAGCCCAGATCCGCCTCACCGATCTACCAGCAGACAGGACAGACTATTTGCGCCAGACGTTCGGGAGTGAGTTTGTGTGGGCATCGGAGCTTGAGGGTGGGGCGGTGTTTGTGAGGAGTGGACGGCCCGGGTACATCACAGGGAAGCCTCTCATTATGGGGACACTGGTTGGGAATATTACTGAGGATGGCGAGTTGTGATTAAAAGATTTTTTTTTTTTAATTGATTTTGCTATACCTGTAATATTATAGATACATCTATCTATCAATTGCCGGACGCCTTACTCCCCTTACGAGGGTGACCATACACAGAATGCCCCCAAGCGGACCCATTCCCTGTGAGAGGGACAACCCGAGCCAGTTTAGTGAAGGACTTGCAGGATTGACCACTCAATTTAGGATCAGTCAGACTCAGAGGCCCTCTGTGTATCTTGTTAACACTATTTTTCTACAGTGGTGTTCGGCTAATCCATCCACTAACCTGCCTTACCCTTAGGTAAGTAGTACGGATTTGTATCAGGTTTACTCCCCTAGACAGGTTGCTAACCAAGGCTGACGAGTCCCATCCACCCGGATTTGTATAAGGTTGTCTCCCCTAGATGAGTTGCCTACCAAGGCTAACGAGTCCCATCCACCCGTTATAGATACATACATACACAAATTTAAAAACAGTGCTCCACACAAAACGCAGTTCCGGTCTCACGTCCTAATGGCGGTGTTCCAGGCAACCCTGTTAAGATTAGGTTAGGTTATGTAGAGCAGATTAACCAGACCACTGAGCTCCATACGGAAATCTGCCTCTCTTGTCAGGTTCTTTGATTTAAAGGACTATGAAATATAAAAACACAATCTATATAATTATATTGTACTCTTGCACATTCCCCATTTTTTTTTTTTAGCTGGGGGTGGCCGACTTGAGACACAAAATGCAAGAAGTAAATGAGTTTTGACTGTACTGTATATATCATTCCTTCTCTCAACCCCCTTACAGATCAGGCCATATCCCTCAACACCGACCCCAAACACTGGCTGACCTTACTCTCAGCAGCGGGGGAGGGGGGGGGGGGGGGGTGGTATGTGACCGTCGAACCCAGGTCAACTTTGGAGAGTCAGTGAGGTCGGGGCGTGTTGTGACCGTGACCCCGAATGACCTAACCAATTGTGTAGGACTGCAGCATAGATTTCTTCACCTCCTGCTGGGACCCACGTTGGCAGAAGCAGGTATTTGCAACAACAGTAATCTTCATTCCCTCTACTACCCCTACCCAACCACTCTCTATCTACAGTATATGCTTTCTTCTTGTCTTCCCCAGCTAGTTTTACCTCTTCCGTCCACCACACTGTACCCTTCACTCCCCTCCCTCTTCTCCTAACTCCACATACCTACTCTCATGCTGCACACATCTCTCCCTTAAACACTTTGCTCACCTCACACTAAATTCACTGCTATTAAAATGTAGAACCTTGCAAAACAAACAAACTAAAACAGTATGGATGTATATACTCAGGCACATACCCCATAGCTGGGGGTGGCCGACTCGAGACAAAGCCTGAACAGGGACCAAAAAAAAAAAAAAAAAACACACATCTAGGTTGCCCAGGAGAAGACCCATAGACCAAGGATCACTAAGGGCCTCCAGCACTGCCCCGGCCATTGTCATTGGTAGTAAGTCTAATAAACTCACCATGTGTATGAAGCCATAGCCCTCCTGGTTCTTCAAAGGAGAACGAAGATGGTTTCCTTATTCTATGTCATAGCGTGGTACATTACGACCAATCCTAGATGAGTTTTGACAGTTTATTCTGGCTATCATTAGACCATTTTATACAGCTTAGGAGGGATCTGTGGGAATGAAAAGGTTGAAGAAGAGCTAAATTAACCCTCAGACTTTCATATACCCTACCAGTTTTATACAGCTTAGGAAGGATGTGTGGGAATTAAAAGAATAAAGACTAACTCAATTAACCCTCCGACTTCCACATACCCTACCATTTTTATACAACTTAGGAAGGATGTGGGGGTTAGTTAGTTATGTAGAGCAGATTAACCAGACCACTGAGCTGTGTAGGAATTACAGTACTGTATATGAGTAAAGACTAGCTCAATTAACCCTCAGACTTCCATACACCCTTCCTAATCTGAATAAAATCATCCAATAATAGCCAGAAAGCAGAAAAGAAATGAGTCATCGTATCTTGAAAGGGTAATGATCTGGATAGTCGGTTTTATTTCAGCTGATGGCAAATTGAAACTGTATTTATGAATTCTCGATAAATAATGGGAAGATATGAAACTACTATGTCTCTGTATCATCTTCTTGCCAAGTTTTCAAAATTAGCAGCATATTTCGCTACAAAATCTACGTAACAGCCGAGTAATCAAGACGAAGGTATTAAGTAAAACCCCGTTCTTAACATTAATCATACATTACAAACCCCAATGCACCTGAATAAACTAATGAAAGCATATGGTCCTCCCGGGATTCGAACTCGGGACACCACACCCAGAACATAAGCATCTAAACCATTACACCACCAACACAGTTAATCCCTCCAGGACCGCCCACTAAATTACATGGCAACACACCCACAGACACCAAGAAATATCTGTTTTAAATTTACAAAGAAATTGGGCGACAGGTCTTAAAAACGCCAAAATAATGGGGCGACAAGTCTTAAAAATGCCAAACTAATGGGGAAAAAAGCTTAAAATCTCACAACTAATGGGACTAAACATCAGGGAGAAGGGGGTCCAGAAAAAATAAAGAATGACCTCCCCTTAGAGCACAATTATTTAAAAAAACTATGTACTGTATAAAGAAAAGTCCATCAGGGGTGAAGGTATATTTCTACTAATTTGTACACTCAGATGCCAAACAGGTCTCCCTTGATATACGATTGGGTTACAGTCATGAAAACCCGATCTTAAATTATTGTTATTTACACCAACCAACTTCACATCTAAACTCAATTAATGAAATCAACAAATACATGTGACACTCTGAGGACTCAAACCCAGGATACTCACATCGAAATTCCGCGTATTATGCATTACGCTATCAAGACAGTTTATCTATAGCAAACCCTAAAATTATTGAGATATTGTAAAATTTGCTAAATATACAAACCAAAACAGGGATGACTCAATATAAAGGCAAAACGATATAAAGGATTTAATGGGGATGCGTTCTCGGGCCAGCCAAAACCCAAATCCAAACGCCTAAAAACCTATAATAATATCGTAGATCAGGGCATCGGACAGTGAGGGAGGCCTATAGTTTCTAGCCCACTCATAAGAATTAAGCCGGTATCACACGAAAGCTTTTATAGTCAACATTCGAGTATCAAAATTTTTCTGGCATAATTTCAGGAATATTGTTCACTGGTATCGGAAACTAGACTGATGGTAGATGAATTTAGGTGACTGAAATAGTTAAAATGTTAACCTTGTAAGCTGCCAGCCCAGTGTTGAGGATACATGTCGAGTGAAAAGGCGCTCGTGTGATACCGGCTTTAGTGAAACTCCCTATGTATTTCTTTATTAAGATGTTAAACTTGCAAACTAAACAAACCAAAACTGGGACAAAGACAATATAATGGCAAAATAACTACCGGTAATCAAAATCGCTATGTGAAAACAACGCTTACTAAAATAAAATTTATGAAATATGATTGCATAACTACCTGGATTGATTTTTGGATAGAATTTGCTTTTCACTAAATTCATATTCACACCAACCCACCAATTAACTTACAAATATACCTATTAATGAAACTAATTAATACATGTACTCCAAGGATTTCAACCTAGGATACTCGCACCAAAATTCCGCGCACTAACCATTACACTATCAAGACAGTTTTGATAATAGATTTAGTTTTGTAGTTGATGTATAGAAAATTATATTCATAATTTAGTTTCTAGAGTTCGATGCTTCCATAGAAATAGGTAAAGTCAACTACCTGTACAGTATTATTTATGAGTGAGCTAGAGACTATGGCATCTGAGTGAACTATGCTCCAAGCCAGGTTCAGTCAGAGTACAGTACCTGTACTGTATAGATAAGTTTATATTCATTTTTTTTTAATTATTATTAATGCTACTCTAGTAATTACCCACACAAAAACAAAGTAATGAATTTACATACGTGGTATTTTAATATCCCTGAAACTTTTTTTTCCAACTAAATAACTAGTAGTTTTCATTTCTTGTTGATGTGATGTGTGGACCACATCACTGGTTCCTGATACTGTACTCCACTTTCCCTTTATAATTGTTAAGGGGCACAGGGCCTTGGGTGGGGCTTCGGTTTCCCGGGCATTTCCGCACCATCCTCAGCTCCTCGCCTGGGAGTGGCTTCGGTCACCTGGACATTCTTAGTGGTAAAGCAGGGAGGGTTCTGTGGGGGTGCTTGGTTATGGCCTTGGCCTTGCTCGGGACCTTGGGGCTGTTCGATCAGACAGCATGGGGAACAACTACAACAAATGTACTCAGAATATGTAGGGGAGAGCGGTGATGATTTGGATAGTGGGATGGTTCGGTCATTCAATTTCCTGTAAAAAGTATGGGCCCTGTCACCCTGTGAATGTAAGATTTTGCAAGAACATGTGTATGTTCATTACTAAAGCTCATATGGCTTCCATAAGAAGTGATTAAACTATAAAACTTTTAAAACAAACCAAAACTGGGATGACACAAGATTTATGCCAAAGAACTAATCAAATTCGCTATGTTGAAGATTGAGGAAATTTGTGTTTTTTGCAATTCTGATGTATATTTTTTAAAGTTTGTTTCGTAAGCTCTACCTCTATGAATATGTGATGCATCACTTCAATAAATATTATGCCGAATCTTTATTAATCATTGAATGTGGTGTATAAAGTGTGGGATGGTTCGTCCATATGTGTAATGTGTAATCTTATGTGTGGAAGATACAAATATTCTACAGCAGTGAAATATAATTGAAATAGTAAATAAGTACATAATAGTAATCTCAGATATTTTAAAATTGTGATTAATTAAAGTGAAATTTTAAGTTTAATCGAAGTTAGTTAATGAATGGGATAATTAAGACACCCCCCCCCTTCAACAAGTCAGATCCATCCGGACTAGGTGGAATGGTTCGACCATATATAAGATGAACTAGCCAAGATTGGTGGCTTTACTGGGTTACCAATAAATGTGAAAGGCTTCAGATATAGTTTTAAAATTGTTTTTGTACAGTTAGTTATGTAGAGCAGATTAACCAGACCACTGAGCTCCATAAGGAACTCAGAGTTTGTATAGTGGCTTCATTATCACCGCTCCCCATTTATTTGCCAATTAATGTATTTTTGTATTACAGTATTTCCTCCTTTGTCTTCCATTAAGCTTAAAAAAAACACCCACCCAAGACTATCCTTAAAGATAAGTGTAAATTTTTCAATAGAAATTTTTTCCGGCTGAAGGCCGGTTCCTTTTTTTATTAAAAGTTCTCTGTTGCTCGCCAGGAATAAATAGACACCTAAATGACCCAAAAAGTCTTCGAATTGACAATGAAATGGCACGAAAGGTGTTAAAATCCCCAAACTAATGGGCCGAATATCTTAAAAAATAATGGGGCTAAACATTAGGGAGAAAAGAGTCTAGAAAAAATCTCCCAAGTCTCCTTAACATGGACAAATATGGTTACGCATCAACTGCCAGCCAACAGTGAGAAGCGAGGCGCCATGTCACTCAAGCTACGCACTACACAAAAAAGGTTAGTTGCTGCAATAGGAATGTCAACCTATTGTATGCCTATATGTTCAGTTTGCGAATATGGTTAGGTGTTATGAAGGTGATTTTTGTCCGGCAGAAGCCAAGTATATACTGTATATGATAGTGTATATACTGTACTTTGGGCGAGAGCATTCACAAGGTTAACTAATATATATATTAGAAGTACAGCATTGATTGGCAGTATGTGATAATATTGCATCTTTTCTACATACTTTAAATTAATTTTATTTTTTTACTTTGGCAGTAATTTCGGTATCTTAAAGTATTTTGCACGCGGTCACTACAGTTAAGTAAGCTTCTAATTTTACCACTTTTTGGGTTGAGGGTAACCATGTAGATTAAATTTATAAATTACTATAATAGATATACCTCAATGATTGTCATTTATACAATCTTTAGGACGCTTAAATCACTTATAATCAACCAATGGCATTTGAATTGCCTGGATGAAGTCCCACCTATTTAAACCAATCACTAGTCACATACAGCTGCGCATATCCCATAATGCAATGTATTGGGAAAGGAAGGTTATGGCTAGGCACCATGAGAATCTAAACTTATAAAACCAAATCTGTTCGGTCTCTGGTCGGCCACCCAGCAGTGGGGTATGTGCCTTCAAATATTTAGAACAAATTTGTAGTCTCTGTAGTAAGTACCAGTCCCACCTACTGTATATCATCTATGTGGAAGTGAGAGACTAAGCATTTTCCAGCATTTAGGATAATCTAGTTTTGTGAGAAAGTTACTTTGTACTACAGTACCATATAGTTACTATTTATTACCATTAGAAAACTCAAAACCCAAGGAAAACAAAATTTGAACAAATGCAGTCTTATAGTATATTCACATGTAAAAAGCTTCGAATTATAGGATTTACAGATACAGTACACGAAGTTAACATTTATCAGCACAGCTAGTCACACAGAAGTATTCAGTTACCAAGTTCTTGATATCCACAAGTCAAGGCACGTGCTCTCTATAACCACACATTGCTAGGAAGTCGCCAACACTAAGTTCTCGTCTTCATTATATAAGCACACCCACACGTTGCCAAGTCGGCAAAAAGTCCAACTCCTCTGGATATCCACACCAGTCGCCAACACACTTCTCAATATTCACATGCCCAAGTCCCCAAGAAATCTTGAACAAGTCCTTACAGTTCCTGACGTTTGCTATAGATCTTCCAAGAGTCACCACCGCACAGTCTTCTTGATTTAGTGTTGCAGGCAAGGATCACCAAGTCTTCAAAACCTTTCACATAAAGTGGCCTTACAAAATGCTCAGCACTCCTTCACTGAAACTCTGACTGTCCTGTAATGGGGAAAAAAGGAGTACCCTTGGGACAGCAGAAATAAAGAGATTTCCACTTTATTGATTAGTTTTTGTAACCCTTACTCAAGTTTAGCCTCATTGCTAACGTGATTAAGAAATCAGCCCATTACTTTAGCGATTTTAATTATTTTCGCCCCATTTCTTGTCAACTTTGTAAACCTTTAGTGCCATTTAAGAGTATTTTTGTCCTGGCAAGTTGCCGGGAAAAATGGATACCTAAATAGTAAAAAACTTAATTAAACAATGGGGCAAAAGTTCTAAAAACTGCCTAAATAATAGGGCGCAAATCTTAAAATTTAAAGCAATGGGGCTAAACATAAAGGAGAAAGAGTTCCATAAAATTATTGCTAGAGTAGAAATCTCCCTTGAAGGCGCTGGTAACTTTCTCCTTTCAGTCCGGTGTGCAGTTTACAACTGTCTACTGGTTGCGATTCTCTCCATATTTATAACCTCTGCCACCACCGCAATTGAACGATAAGTGTCCGTACATACTGGAACAAAAAGAATACTAAGCAAAAATGAAAAGATATGAGAAATCTCGAATCTCCAAACTACTCATGAACTCGTTGAAGCTCTTTGCGTTTTTGCAGTTTATTTTGGCTATCATTACACGATTTTATGCAGCTTAGAAAGGATCTGTAGGCATTGAAAGGGTAAAGACTATCTCGATCAACCCTCTGACTTCCACATATCCTTCCTAAACTGAATAAAATTGACTGAAATACACCATAAAACTGAAATGAAATGCGTATTGGATCTTCAAAGAGTTAGAACTTGGAAACAAAACGATGACTCTCAAAGCATTACCACTTCGGATCACCATCCAGCATTTAACTTTGTATGCAGACGACAGCGTGCTTCTGGTTCCAGGAAAAGACCCAATAAGTATTGCCGCTTCACTTTCCAAAGAACTAGCATCATGTAGTGAATGGCTAGTGGACAATAGACTATCTCTTCACCTGGGCAAGACGGAAGCCATCTTATGTGGAACAAAACGCAAACTGAAAGACATTGTGGGCTTCTCGGTCAACTGTAATTATATTCCTATAACAACAGTGTCACAAGTTAAATATCTCGGACTGAAACTGGACGCGAGTTTGTCAGGTGAAACAATTTTGGAATCTATCCTGAGTAAGTGTAGAGCACGTATAAAATACCTGTATAGACAGGTGGGATGCTTGCCCGCGGCGACCAAAAAGACCCTCTGCCAAGCGCTTGTTCAATATCATTTTGACTATTCTGTGTCATCCTGGTACTCTGCATCATCTAAATCAGCACAGCACAAACTTCAGGTCACTCAAAATAAAATGGTTAGGTTCATGCTGAACCTACGACCCAGATCACATGTTGGCCAGGAACAACTTCAGTCACTAGGTATGCTCAATGTCTCTGACAGGGCCAAACAAATCTAGCTAACTAATGCCTTCAAAATTTTCTATGACAGAGCTCCAGAGTATCTAAAGAATGATTTTGTTAAAGCAAATGAGAGGAGTGGACATAATACAAGAAACATGATGTTTAATTTTAAGGTCCCGAGAATCCAAGGACAGGGTAAGCAAACATTCTTCTTCACTGCCATCAAAGACTGGAACGACCTACCCCAGTCAGTCCGTGAAAAGAGAACACTGTATTCCTTCAGACGTACCCTGAAGGAACACCTGAACCGGACAGCTGCGAGAAGGGAGCACCAAGCTTGTCTACTACTAAATACGACATAAGAGATAGACAAACCAAACTGAAATGATTACTGATTACGGATTACTGATATTTACTATAGGATGTAAGGTATCTTAAAATAACCCCCTAGAAATACTTTCTCTAAAGTATCTATTTCTTTATCCTCCCCATTTCCCCAGCTAACCTAATCCCACAAGGACCCCAATGGAAATACGCCTATAACGGCCTTATTGGGCTATCCTTAGTTGGAATTATGCAAGGCTGGTACATGTCATAGTTATAACATACTATGTGGTACCAACTCTGTAAATTGCTAACTGAATAAATATTATTATTATTATTATTACAATTCATAAGTTTATTCACCAGTTATTACCATATAATATTACTTTTCTTCCGTATTTTGGCATTCAATTGTCCTATAGCGGCTTTGAATTATCGTATATTAATCTCCAAACCACCTCTTCAATCTTAATGAATCTGAGAAGCAACGAATCACCAACTAATTGTAGTAATTGACCAACAAACTATATTATAAACCGAAGTGAATCCCTGAATTAATAATTAAGCAATCAAACTGTCATAATTTCCACATATGACAATAGTGTAATAAATTATCAATGAAAATAAAATAACAGGCTTCGAACCATCTTACTAAACCCTTTTTACTCCACATATCATTCTTAAGCTGCACAAAATCATCTAAATAAACCTATAATAATATTAAAAAAAAAAAAAACGTCACCGGTACAGAAGGGGTTAAATTATTATACTCGATGATATAACATTTGACTAAAGCTATGATTATGAATCATTTGGGTAAATTTTGGGAAAACCGATATGTTCGAGGTTCGTGTAGCATTTATGGGCTTCAAACATTTTGTGTAGGGTAGCCTACTGGCTCACAAATCCTCTACTAATATATATTAATTAATATTTCACATTATCCTAATTATTTAATGTAGATACAGAAATATATAGTATGTCGGCTACCGTAACTAAATCATGATAAAATAAAAACTAAAATGTTCCACTCGAGGATTGCGAAGTATTGGAATCACTTTTTTAGGAGATAACGGTCATCTATTTCTTCGGGCGCCATTTTGGTACCCTAATACAGCCGCGATGAATTATATTATCTTTTATCATCAAGAATTTATATGTAAAAATTAAAGTATATATATATTCAGTACTATAATTACCGAATGTATGTTATAGGTATGGACATATTTGAGTGTAAAGGCTAATATGGCGGATCAAGTGAACCAATATGGCGGAGGTTGGCCGATATGTGTCATCGATGATCTCTCGAATGTTCACTGATTAGCCATCTACCTTATTACATTAACCTAATGAAACTTTAATCCCTTCACCACCATTACGTAATTTTCATAATATTCTGGTTACCATTAGACGATTTTGTATATTTTGCATCTACCTTTACATTAATATTCCGGCATTTCCTTCGCATCACATGGTATATTATATGTATTTTTGTTTTAATTTTCTTCGTACATTTTTATTTTTTGTTAGTGGTTACTGGGATAGAGACTGATTTGACTCGCAGCAAGTGATTCATTCAGCGACTCGTTTGGCTTCTTGGTTCCGAGCCGAAGACGAGGGGCTGGACTTTTCATTCGTCCACTTTGTTGCTGCTCTCCACAAGGTCCACTCGTGTGCGGTGTCTCGTGTTGATATATTTAGGCAATTAGATTTTGACCACAACGGTTCATTTTCATTTAAATATAGACTATCATATGTTGGAAGAGCTGTTCAGTTTAATATAGGAATTAGTTTACCCGCTTGATTGATAACTGGCAAACGAGGCCATGCTGTATCCCGGGTTTTCAGTGATGGTCTGCGAAGGTGAAGTTACGCTTTATAGTTTCCATCATAGGCTAACACGAGGTGATTAAGTTCAAAATTACGCAACTACATAAAAAGTTTTCCTGCATTTTAATTAATTTTATTTTATTAATTTTTATTAGAAAGGGACTATATACAAATTATGCCCCCTCAGCTTATATCAGACGGTAATGGCCAAATAGTTTATTATATAAAGGAAACTGGCCAAATTTTCTTTACTATTTAGTTTTCATAAAATAAATTTAGTGATTGTAAGGTAATTAGTAACACCCATCGGACATATCTTTGGTATTGCTGACTTTTAGGTACGATCGTGATGTTAGCACTTGTTTTTTTTTCTTTTTTGTAATCTTCAGAATGTGCAACACTGCCCAGTTAGTCTTTTGTTGGGAGCACTACAGCCAAGACTTAACATCGTGGACACCCCATACATACAAAGATAAGTAGCCTATAGGTCCGATCAGATGTAAGGTATTGACCATCAGACTATTTGAGTTTAGTTCTATTATGAAGTTGGAGCTGTAGCCATCGATGTTTAGCAGAATTACCGGTATAGGCTAAATTGAATGCCCCCGAACATAATTTTAAGTTAATTTTTATTTATTTTTTATTTTTTTAGATAGGCATACAGTATAGGTTGTCTTGGTTAAAGTAGCAGGGGTGTGGGGGCGGTAGCCCCCACCCATAATACTAGGGTAGGCTAGGTTAGGGTTAAAAAGGCTGTCTGTAGTCTATTTTTTTACCGAATTACCAGCTATAATAAGAGTTTAGCACATTCATGTATAACTTGCATAAAACCCAAGTAGACATGCTCTTTAGCCACAAGGAACTTGCAGTCGGCTATTATTTTTTATTAAATATCAATGTCTACAGCTCTAACATTCTTGGACAAACTCGCGAGTGGTTGTTTGAGGAATAAGCAGTTTAGGGTGTCAAACGAAGGTAGTAAATCATATATACTGTATATAAAGTATATAAAGTATATATAGCATATATAGCCTAGCTCCCTATATATATTTTTTTTTTTGCATTGCTAAAATTAGGCCTAGGCTATAGTTTTATAGTTCAAATTTTCTCGAGGGGATAAAATGGCTCCAAAACCATGCTATTTTAAGTATTCCTTCTCATATTAGTCTTCAAAGTTCCGGTTTGACATCCTGAGCAGTTTCCTCTTTTTTTCGAAGTGTTAAGAGTTTAATAGGAAGCTGTTAAGAGTGACTTTGAGTTAGAATAATAACTTCACCAACAAAACTGACATATCAATGCTTAAGCAGGGGTCTGGGGGCAGCAGCCCCCAGGTTAGGTTGTTAGGTTAAGTTAATGACAATATGGTTTTCGGGGGCATGTTTTAATATTGCTAAATAATGGGTAAATGTGCATTTGCAGAAGGAAGCAAGCCTTAAAACTCAATCAATGAAGGAACTGATGAGAAAAAAGAATGCATAAAACAAGTGACTAAATACATTTACCAAAAAACATTAACCATGGCTAGTAGGCCTACCCTATATATTTAAGTTATATTTCCTTTGACAATCTTTGTAATTGCCCGTGACTAGTGCCATTTTTCAACTTCTATTTCACATCTAAATGTTTTAGGCGAACTATTTATCTTTAAAACCTTGGAGATTAGTTAGTCATAGATAGGAACAAGAGACTATTTTTGTCTGGTCCCCTTTAGCTTCCCGTTTCTCCCCAGTAGTATTCAGTTTTCAAGAAGTTCGCTGCATTAGCCTAGTTTTGCTATTTCAAGACCTTTCGTGCCATTTAGATGAATATTTTTATTCTGGCGAGCGATATATCCTGTACCTTTTGGAGGAAGCGGCCTTCGGCCGGGACATAATGTACAAATTTATTTATAACGCTAGACCGATCTAGCGAGTAAACTAAAAAATCTACCAAAAAATACTTCTAAAGTGAACTGAGGGTTACATATCCACTCCCTGGTCAGGTCAACCCCACATCCGAACTCTCTGTATACTACTAACCTGTGTATCCTAACCTATACAACCGGTCATAACTATATCTTGTACTGTATAGCCCTAGGTTGTATACTACTAACCTGTGTATCCTAACCTATACAACCGGTCATAACTATATCTTGTACTGTATAGCCCTAGGTTGTATACTACTAACCTGTGTATCCTAACCTATACAACCGGTCATAACTATATATTGTACTGTATAGCCCTAGGTTGTATACTACTAACCTGGGTATCCTAACCTATACAACCGGTCATAACTATATCTTGTACTGTATAGCCCTAGGTTGTATACTACTAACCTGGGTATCCTAACCTATACAACCGGTCATAACTATAATTTGTACTGTATAGCCCTAGGTTGTATAAGAACATTGGTATTCTAACTTATTTAACCGGTCATAACTTTATCTTGTAGCCTATACAGTAGTCTTGGGCTTTATATGATAACCTGGGTATCTTAACCTATAATACCTGTCCTAACTTTATCTTGTATAGTCGTGGGTTGTATTCTAACCTGGGTAACCTAACCTATACAACAGGTCTTAACTTTATCTCATAGTACTGGGCATTATATTAACTTGGGTATCCTAACCTATACAACAAGTCTTAACTTTGATCTCATAGTACTGGGCATTATATTAACTTGGGTATCCTAACCTATACAACCGGTCATAACTTTATCTTGTATAGTCGTGGGTATAACATTGGTATCCTAACCTATAACTTTATCTTTTATAGTTTTTATATACTAACCAATACAACTGGTCGTAACTTTATGTTTTATAGTCTTGGGTTGTATAGTCCTGGGTTGTATACTAACATGGGTATCTTAATTTATACAGGTTGATTATAAGGTTAAGAAAATAGTCTAATGGTAACCAGAATATAAAAATAGTGGTTGTGTAAGGGTAACTTATCACTAACCTAACTAAACCTTAACGAGTTTGATTTGACTAGGGGTAATTTAATTAGCAAGTTTTCATGTGGTTATTACTTCCTCTATGGAATGTACTCTCAATTTCATATGGGAGGGAAAATAAAATTTACGTAATTATGAATATAGCACTTGTCCGCAATTGTAAGGTCCCCTGAACAAGTTAAGAGCAAAGTACTTGCACGTGTGAGACTTTTCCAGACAGTAAATGAGTTTTCCCTGCTGGGATTCATGCCATTTATCACAAATAGTGGAAGGAGTTGATGCCGGGCGTACGTCGTAAACACAAGTTTATGTCAAAGAAGCGGGTGTGGGGCCGGCAGCCCCCACCCATTGGAAAATATTAAGGAAACCACCCACCAATTTTTTTTTTTTTTTTAGTTGTTTATTTGCATCAATATATAGTGATTGACATTAGTTTCAACCTCCGCAAAAATTGTTTTCCTCTTTATCCAACGATCTTAAGACACGGCGCCCGATAGTGGGGAGGGCTATGAAGATCAGGAAAATGTGGGTTTAAAGACTTAAAAAGGTGATATAATAGCTTTTATGATTAAAGTTGGCTCGGATTTTGTTGTTTTTCAACTTAAGAAAACTCCAAAATGAAAACTCTAACAAAGTTTTGGCAAAAGTTGGCTCGGATAAGATTTTTTCAGCTGCATAAAAGACAGCAAGTGCAAAAAAGAAGTTGGCTCGGGTTTTCTTTTTTTTCAACTTAAGAAAACTTCAAAATTAAAATTAGAGCCAAGTTTTGGCAAAAGTTGGCTGGAATTTTAATATTGTTCAGCTTAATAAAAGTCAGAAAGTGGCAAAAAAAAGTTGGCTCAAGTTTTCTTGTTTTTCAACTTAAGAAACAACCAAAATGAAAACAAAAAACAAAGTTTTGGCAAAAGTTGTTGGATGATACATGGGATAGAAAATGAACTTACCCAGTAAGCTCATTATCCAACAATTAAGCAACATTAAAGATTTTACCCTAACCTACCAACCTTACCTAACTTAGTATTATGGATGGGGGCTGCCGCCCCCACACCCCCGCTGGTTGGATAGTACATTGGATAGAAAATTAGGTAAATTCCTAGTGTTAATTAGACAAAGGCAGGGAGAAAGGTCCGCAGAGTAGTGTTGTGTGCCGTCTATGGGGAGGGGAACCCTGGACAAATATCGTTACAAGTTACAGGTTCTAGGTTCTGTATCTCCCTTAATAGAATTTTTCGAGGGTTGACACTTATTTTAACATAGAGTATAGGTTATATTGCATCCTAAATGAAATTTAAAATATCTGAAAATTCTTGGGTTGTTTATATAATAGAAGTTACTGTGAGACACGTAATATGTTGAAGGGGGAGATCTGCCCCCTCTAAACACCCGTCACTTATGTCCTCATAATCTGTTTTACTTCATAGGGGGTCCAATTAAGGAGAAAGTTAATTAACAGACTAAATTAGGCCGCAAACTACAATAACATAGCGGGCCGCCGTTTATGGGAGACTTTTTACACATCATTTTCAATGTTAATTTTCTCCCTTAATCGATTTTTCCAAATTATCAAACTTACATAAAAATGAAGTACAGTTTATAGGGATTCCAACATGCATTTCAAAATAGTCATGAAAATTGGTGGTTAGTTTGCTTAATATATACCCACCCATTAATACTAGGATAGGTTAGGCTAATGTCCTTTCAAAGTGGTATAGGTTAAACACCCGATAACACAACTCTTGCATAAATTTTTGTGGAAATTTCCTTTTTTGGCCAACTCAATTACTCCAACAAATTCCTTAAATTGTTAGTAACTTAATCACCTAATCTGGTGCAGTATGGTCTTCGCATTGATTTAAAGGATGACAAAATTCCAACCATACGGTGGTAAAGAACTTGACAAAGGAAGCACCCCTGGACAGGGCCGCCTGGAAAGCTGCCATTTAGGACGTGAAACTAACAAGACAAATTTTTAACTTTTATTATTGTAACCTGCCTTTTGTCTCTTACGCATATTACAGGAATTATGTAAGTCATAAAGATTGTACAGTATATACAGTATATTTTGGAGATTGAGATCTCTCGCACATGTGAAAATCTGATAAATCACTTAAATGTTAATATACCAGTAGGCTACATTAACTTTAATCAATGTTTAATATATCTGATAACTAACATAAATCTTCTGGGGCATGGTTATTGTTGAAATAGGCCTATATAGGGGGTGGGGGGGGGGGGGGGTGGCCTGATGCGCTCCTACTCACTCGCATTAGTCTCCACAGGTTTAAGAGGCCTGTAAATTGCTTTAAATTGCCAGAACGAGTCTCTCAGCCTAAGGGTTAATGATTAAATATTTAATTCATAGCTCTGACTGAAGAAACTTTAATAAACTTGGAGAAAAATAAATGTATGTACTGTATATACTGAGGCACATACCCCATTGCTGGGGGTGGCAGACTCAAGACAAAGCGTCGTCCGAACCAAAAAAAAAAAACCTTAAAGGGTTCAAATTCTCAGGGTCCGGAACCACTTACGCGTTCCCTCGCCCCTTACTGTTGCAATGTAGGAGAACTTTACAAGGGGAGGATTCCTAGCTCTTGCCCCCAGAAGGAAAAGTAAGACCGTAAAAGACCGAAAATTACATAGTGAAAAGCATTAACACTTACACTGCGGGCATATTTGGGCTATTTAGGGCATATTCAGGCACTCCTGAATGATTATTCAAGCATCTGCATTAAATGAACTGTATTCTGCCGAAAACTAGGCGAAAATAGCTTCAAAATGAGACCAGAATGGGCTTCGTAGGTGGCGGGTTCACCCGCAGCGGTGCCATAGACAAAAGGGGAAACCGCTAATTATTAGCTCTCGCTCGCTCGGCAACACTGTTGTGAGACAGTCTCTCTCAGTGAGCAGCTCGCTGAGGGTCAGAGGTGGGTCCCTCACGCTCCTGCCCACTGACACTCTATTTCTACGGCTTTTACAGGCTTTTAAAGCCTGGAAATTGCTGTAAATTGCCAGGACATTCAGGAACGTCACCCGCAGCCAATGGGTTAATGAATAAATGTTTTCCACAGATGGCGGTGGTGATCTCCTGGAGTTGGAACCAGACGGGGAGGACTTTTTGTCTCCATCTCGGAACTGTAGGCTATTTAGTAGCCTGTAACTCATGAGAGGCCCTAAGATTATCGATTGAAGCTTAGAGATGTTGGGTGCTTTGTCGCTCTAGAGTCTAGATGGTCATTTAATCACTGTTACTGTAAATATTTAATTTTCTAAATCTTTACACTTTAAATTTTAATCTTACAGGATGAACAGCTTGGTTGTAATATTATGTAAAATTGCCATTTTATTAACTGCCATAAGTTAGTGATATTGGAGATGTTTAAACAATAACAAACCTGATAAAAGTTCTTTAACTAAGTACTTAGTCAAAATAATTAATGAATAAATGTTGTCCACAGGTGGATGTCCTGGAGTTGGAACCAGACTGGGGACGACACACCTCGGTACCTTACTACAGTATAAAAGTCCCTTCCAAATAAAGATAAGTACTGTTATTGTATTTGTATTTACCTAATTGTAGTTTAAAAGAGTTGAGCTAAGCTATTGTCCAGTCTGTTTACTTTCATCCAATTTTTTCTTTAAAATTTGGATGTTCCTTGCCCCTACCACCACCTCTAACAGAGTATTCCATGCAGAAAAAAACTCAATCCCCCTTACGCATTTTGGCTCTAACGTCCCTTGACTTTGGCCTTGTCACATTTTCAACTCTGGGAAGGCACTCGATACTGGCAGTTCTACATTTTGTCTCACTCACAATCATAGAAAAAAAAAAAAAAAATCTAATCCGTCCCGAGAACAGGACAAAGGTAGAAATAAAGTAATGGTTGCCTCGTCCTATGGAAACTTATACAGGCGGTTCATTTGTGTCCATCCCCTCGGGCATTAAGGCGGGCTGGCTGGCTTTTTCTGGACCCCCTTTTATGGTTAGCCCCATTAGTTCTGAAATTTTATAACATTTGGCAATTTTAACATCTTTAACTCGGTTTCTTTGGCAATATTCGGACTTATCCTGCAATTGAAGGAATTTTTTTATATAATTAATATTTTGTCATGCCCCAGCCAGGGTTCGAACCCAGGCCAGTGGTGCAGCACTCAAACACCCAAACCACTAGACCACCGAGGAGCTTAAAAGTAGTGGCTTAATTTGGAATTATATCTCTTCCACCACCACCCGCTCAAACTAGTGATTCCCATTAAATTTATAATTTTTTTGGTAGAAGAGATATTCAGACCGAACGGCGATTCCTCTTAAAACTACAGGCTTGCTATTGGTCGGCAGGAACAGAATTAAACCTTAATGGCGTGAAAGGCCCTAATATTGACAACAAAAAGGTTTAAAGTTCTTAAAATTGCTAAACCAGTTGGCATAGACCGAACATTTCTAAACTAATGGGGCTAACCCTGAGGGAGACTGACCCAGAAAAAACTGCCATCCCCCCTTAAGCATTAAGGCTTGCTTTTTCTGGACCCCCTTCTCAATGTTTAGCCCCATTAGTTCTGAAATTTTATAACATTTGGCAATTTTAACATCTTTAACACAGTTTCTTTGGCAATATTCGGACCTTGCATGCAATTGAGGTCAATTTTTTATATAATTAATATTTTGTCATGCCCTAGCCAGGGCAGGAAAAAAAATACACCTTAATGGTGTGAAAGGTCCTAATATTGACAAACAAAAGGTTTAAAAGTTATTCAAATCGCTAAACTAGTTGGCTTAGACCAAAGATTTCTAAACTAATGGGGCTAAAACATTCGGGAGACGGGAGGGGGGGGGGGGGGGGGGCCCAGAAAAAAACTACTATCCCCCTTTAGCATTTTAGATGCTGTAAATGACCCATCTTAATTATATACATAGTACCTGTTCTGTGGAATCTATATAATCATTGGTACAGTTGGTTTATTAAGTTAATGTTATCCAACATAAAGTCCTTTGAGTGCCACAGTATTTGTTGATTTAATTGAGTTTAGAAGTAAAGTTGGTTAATGAAAAAATATGAATTCTAACTATAAACTAAATTCATGGTACAAAACATTTGATATCCGTATTTATATATTTTTACCTAATCTTCTGTACAGTAACTTCTTTGTAGTTGTATGATTATATATAATTGATTATTAATGACAAAGTAATAAGTATTTATCTAAAATTCATTTAGTTTAAATTTTATATTGCAATTTGATGCTATATTTTGCTTAAGAGTTATTTCCACAGCAATTTTGAAAAGTTATTTTGCTTTTAATTGCGGTCACAGTTTTGGTTTGTTTATTTTGCAAAGTAGTTTTGCCGACCTCAATACCAATGAAACTCTATAAGGTTTACAGTAGTCTCATGCCAATGCCACATCAACGAGCTTTCAAGTTTTGGGATATTGCATAGATTGGGCCATTTATTTGCTATCTAGCAGACTTTACTTAGTAACCCTTAGTGGGTTTGAATAGGTACCTTTTTATATCTATTACTGGTACAAATGTTAGTTTGCTCCCTAGACCTCTAAAGGTTAAAACAAATGCCCCCTAGACTTCCCATCAAAATATATTTTGAAAGATGGTAATTTTCTAATTTGATGCATTTCAAAACTTATTGAATGTACTGTATATTAAAATTGCTTTCATTGATTAAATATTTATTTCATACAGTATATGCAGCATTTTAAGTTCAATCTGCTGAGAATTTGAATGAATAATCATAAATAAACTATTTTCTTAATGACCAACCCTGACCGTAAGCATTTTCCCCACCAGACTGCTGACTAAGAGTGGCTGCGGATGTCGGGGGCATTGGCCCAGGGGCTGATTTCCCTCACCTGCTCATCGTCCTGGGCCCAAGAACCTGGAGCGGCTTTGGTCTACCGTACTCGGACTGTTCGGGCAGTCTGGGAAACTACAACAAGAACACGAACCAGCCAGGACCACAACCCTTCATAAAAGATAAGTACTGTAGTCTTACAGAAAGTTATTGTATACTGTATTTTAACCCTGGAGGATAAAAGCCTTTGCTTTCTGTGGCAGACTACAGAAACCATATTTCCCAAGTAATGATTATCATAACTGCTTCGTATTAGATGGTACTTTGCAATAATATGAGCCTTAAAATTAACTTTATTATATACAGTTTATAACTTGGCCTGCAATAATAATGTACGAAGCGTTTAGTGTTCCACTAAAATTGACTAAATTATAGTAACTTTTACAGAATTTTAGCTTTCAAATTAATAAAATTTCCAGTATTTTGGTAAAAAATATATTTTGGCATTTATTTGTATATGAAGTATATGTATATACTCAGGCACATACCCCATTGCTGGGGGTGGCCGACAAGAGACAGAGCCTGAACAGAAACATTTAAAGTTGCCATTCTCAGTCCGGGACCACTTCAGTGTTCCCTCGCACCTTTGTCTCGTCTAGTAGGAGGATTCTTGGATCCCTGCCCCTTAAGTTTTGGCTATAATATATCTTGCAATAATGAGAAGCGTTGTTTGGGAAGGAGTTATGTTCCTAGGGTTGTTCTAGGGCAGCATGATATGTTGGAGCTGTTGGATATCACTTTGAACAGAATAGTTAGAACGATTGTACTATACCTTAATCCTGTGAGGATCCTTATTAGTTTAGTTTCTTCTGGATATGATTAGTATATTTTACTTTTAACGGTCTTGTAGTGTATTGTTAATTTACTGTATATCCATTTTCCTTTATAGTTATTTCCACAGCTATTTTGATTAGTTCTATAGTCTATCTTGTCAGTTTTAGTTTGTTTCTTGAAAGTTTAAATTATAATGAATGTAATGGTTAGTGCACAGAATTTTGGTGTGATTATCCTAGGTTCGAATCCTTGGAGTACCACATGTATTAAACGGTTTCACTGATTTTGTTAATTAGGTTTATTTTAAAGCTAATTGGTGGGTTGGTGATATGAATTCAGGTTAGGGTAAACTTGTGGAAGCTAAAAAGTTCATAGAAATAGTTTTGACCTTTGATTCTCAGACATCCTTCCTAAATTGAATATAATAGTCTAATGATAAAGAATAGTGTAAAAATGTGTTTTGATCATTGTTAAAGTGTAATTAGTGTTTACAAATTTCTATGATAACCCAAGTTCAAATCCTGGTGGATCACATATATACTTTCATTAATTTAATTGGAAGAGTTTGGTGTTGGTGTGAAATTAATACAAAATAGAATACAGTATCACTTTCACTCCCAGGTCAACCCCAGCTCCTAACCTAACGCAAACTAACAAACTAACCTTCCTAACTTAATCACAAATGCACATAAAAGGACTAATCTAATTCTGTACGGTAAAAATCAATAGTTTAAACAATAAACTTGCTCATGAACGGATTCTAATAGCTTTTGACTAAGGTAGTACTCTTTTAATCATGGTATTGAGTTAATGCTACTCTGAATTTTGCACAAATGGTAGATACCTGTGAACTATTGATTTTGGCTGGATAAAGTACACCAAACTTGGACAAGGGAGGAGTTGACCGGAAGTGTAATTGCGCCTAAAGAGTCATTACCCTAAGGAATTATATAATCTTTGACTAAAAAATGTTTTATGTACATACACTCTATATAACTCCTGCCAGGGGAGGTGTGGCAGAGTGGTCTTGCCACTGGACTGGTAATCCAATGGACCCGGGTTCGAATCCCAATATGTCAATGGGAAGATATTATTGGAATGGAATTTGTGCTGTACCTAGTATCAGTGCATTACCACAGCACACCGAAATGCCAAATAAATACCCTCATTGTTCCCTGATTAAATAGCATTGTATGAATATTCCCATATTCAAAAATATGCTACAGGGGGGCAATGCCTAGTGAGTTAATTGCTCAATAGGTGGCGTTCTGAGAGAGGGTCCGAGCCTGGAGGATGAGACTGTGAAGCATGGGGGCGGAGCAGCTTCAGAGATGGAATTGCTTCGGGCCGTGGAGCTTCACATGTCTCACTCCCTAGGCTGGAGCAAGACCTCACGGGCCTCACAGTGTTCAGCGGTAGAGTGTAAAGGCTATCAGCCTATGCCCGAGAGGGAGTAGTTGGAATATAGAAAAAAAAAAAAAAAAAAAAAAAAAAAAAAAAAAAAATACTGGTGATGGGATCGTCTATCAAGAGTGAGAACTGAGCGATCTCTGCCATACCCATAGCTTACTCTAACTGTTCCTTTTACTTATATATTTTCTAGATCTCGAGTGACTGAGTCTCTTCCGTGGATTGACCTCCCAATCTACCAAGATTGGAAGCCAAAGAGTCACATTTTTCCCTTACCCCTCAACTTTCTCTTCATAATTGCTGAGGGGCACAGGGCCCTGGGTGGGGCTTTGGTTTCCCGGGCGTTTCCGTACCCTCCTCAGCTCCCTGCCATGGAGTGGCTTCAGTCACCCAGGCTTTATTGTGGTCGGCAGAGAGGGTTCTGTAGGGGCGCTCGGATATGGCCTTGGCTGTGCTCGGAGCCTTGGGCTGTTCGGCCAGGCAGCTTGGGGAACAACAACAACTTGATGCATTTATGCAGAATATATTC
Organism: Lithodes maja; assembly: GCA_037953745.1. Taxonomy (NCBI): domain Eukaryota; kingdom Metazoa; phylum Arthropoda; class Malacostraca; order Decapoda; family Lithodidae; genus Lithodes; species Lithodes maja. The sequence goes on along the minus strand of JBAKBP010002648.1, from coordinate 42,444 downwards.
AATCTTTCTGAAGGCTTGTGTAGTTATTAAAACTATTATATAATGGTTAGACCCCAAGTAACTCTAAAACAGCCCCCGCACACCATGCTACCCACGAACAGCCCTCTTGACAGATCTCTCGCACTTAAGGCAGCCCTTGACAGGGCCACCTAGAAAGCTGCCATTTATGACTTGAAACTGTAACCACGTTCCCTGGGGATTTTTTTTTAAACAGTTGTACTGTATATGTATTTACAAAGATTTTTCATGAATTACAAATGCTAAATCCACTTTTCTGTTGACCAACCCTGACAGAACTCATTTCCTTAACAGGTGATGCGGCCTACACTAACCAACCAGACCGCACTGATGATACCCTCCCCTGCTGCCCTCTCGGATGGATCTCTTCCAGGGAGTCAAACTGAAGCGGAGTAGTTTCTTTTATTGTGTATACAAAGGTAACATTTTGGTTTATAGTTAAATTAATTTAGGTGATATGGCCAAAACAATGCTATTTCATGATAATTTTCTTGTAATCTTAGTCATACTCCTTCTTCATACAACATTGCTCCGGTTTTGGACACCCTGATCTCTTCTCAACCTGGTTCCTTCCGAGCATCTGGAGCGGCTTTGGTCTACCGGATTTGGGGCCAAGCATCTGGAGCGGCTTTGGTTTACCGGACTTGGACTGTTTGGGGAACTACAACAATCGGACCACACTCCTTCATCAAAGATAAGTAGACCTTTAGTATGGTGGTGCTAATAAGTAATGTCCCAGCTGTCACAAAGTTTGGCTTGCTCTGTGCTGTATTAATGTCATGTCCTATAGGGGAGGTTTTTATGAATTTGTTAATCTATATACTGTACTGTATTTTAGTTTCCTCAAGACTTCAATTGAGCTTAGAAAAAATCAGACTCCTCTTAGAGATATACTTGTAAATTTTTCGGTAGAAGAATGTCCTGGCCGAAGGCCACCTCCTAAAATACAGGCTCGCTATTGCTTGCCAGGAAAAAATACACATACGGCAGTCATAATATCGCCGAAGTAATGGGGCGAATGTCTTAAATCAATACTATGCATGTATTTATTATGTTAACTGTTGGTGTATTGCTACTTTTTCGTCTCGCCCCCGTCTTGGTTCTCTGTTTTCTGTCCGCATGCTCTCGCTGCTCGCATCGTGCCCTTTCCCAGTTTCTAACATCCTCCCTTTCCGCTTTTGCTCTTTTCCCCCCCTGGCTTTTACCTCTTCCTTCGGTTTGCCCTTCCATCCTCCCTTGTTCCAAGTCCTCTATTTCTTCCCTCGTTCTTCGGTCTCGTTTCTTAGATCACCTCTCTCTTCACGCTCCAACCACTCCTGTGTTTACTGATGGCTCCAAGACGTCGGTAGGCGTTGGGTTTGCCGTCCTTTTTCCCACTTGCTCGTACCAATATTCTTCGCCTCCCGTTGCCAGTATTTTAACTGCTGAACTTTACGCTATTTTTATTGCCCTCAGTTTTATGTGTTCCTTCCCCTCCTCGTGTTTTACTTTGTTCTCTGATTCTCGCAGTGCTCTACTTCTATTAGTCCTCCCCCTTGCTCTACACCCTTTAGTTCTTTCCATTCAGGAATGGCTTTTCAGCCTTTCTGTCCGCAAAAAGCTTGTACATTTTTGCTGGGTTCACAGTCACGTTGGCGTTTGCGGTAATGAGCGGGTTGATTGCCTTGCTCGTTCTGCTGCCGTGCGGGGTACCCGCTCCTCACTTGCTGTCCCGGCCTCTGATTTCTTCCCTGCCTTGTCCAGGTTTCTTTGGTAGAGGTGGCAGACTCAGTGGTCCACTATCTCCGTTAATAAACTTCGTTCTGTCAAACCGTCAGTTTCTGGGTGGACTGATCCCTCCCACCGTAATCGCCGATGGGAGACGGCTTTGGCCTGTCTCCGCATAGGCCACACTAGACTTACCCATTAGTTTTTAATGTCCCGTTCTCCTCCGACTCTTTGCTCGTGCTGTAACGTTCAGCTTTCTGTATCCCATCTTTTTGCCCCTTATTTTCCGTCGCCCGCACAAGTTTCTTCCCTTTTCTAACTTTCCTCCGCCGGCCCCCATGTCTTGCTGATATTCTTTCTGAATCTCCCTCGTTCTCTATCTCCCGCATTTTGTCCTTCCTTCATCATGTTAGAGTTCTCGGTGATATTTAGTTAACTTACTTCCAGTCTTTAAACATTTCGTGCCATATGGCCTTTGTCGCCTGGTGCGTTACCTTCATTAATGTAATTTTGGTGGTGTAATGGTTTAGATGCTCGTTCTGGGTGTGGTGTCCTGAGTTCGAATCCCGGGAGGACCATATGATTTCATTATGTCAATATATCGATTAGATTTATATTCAGATCAAATAGACTAGCCTTGATGGTGTAATAGTTGGTGTTTAAAATCTATGTGGTAACTCAGGTTCGAATCCCGGTGGATCACATGCTTGTTTTAATTAGTTTCATTGAGAGGTTTGGTGTTCGAGTGAAAAATAAAATTTAATATACAGTATGTAAATTTATTAATATACAGTATATAGTAGATTTTGTTTGAACATACAGTAATTGTAAATTGGATTGTGTTCGTTTATTTATAAATTATTTTACTTAATTAAGAGTTTCCACATAGCGATTTTGATTAGTTTTGTCTTTTTACTGTTCGTATAAGTTTTAGTTTGTTTATTTTGAAAGTTTTACATTCATGTATTTGCATAAACATTAAAGAGCTCATGAGTAGCTATTGTTACGGCTGGATCGGCAATACATATTCGGGATTCTTGATCGTAGGACAGAAATGGCTTATGTGACAACGACACTCTCGATTCCAGTCCCAAATACTATATGCTCCAGACAACAAAAGCACCAACGCCCTACAGAGTTATCGTCTATGGTAACGAGGTACCTTAACTCGGCGAAAGTGTACAACAGGGGTAGGCTATGAGGCTAAACTCACTCAGACATTTATAGGTTACGTTATTACTAAAGAAATGCAATACTCAAGAAACTACGTTAATATTAAGCCTCTAATAATGTAGAATAGAAGCAGGCTAAAGGTATGACAGTGAAATGCTAAATGACAAATGTACACGCCTACTTGAAAGCGCGTGCACTAGAATAACTGTCCCCTACTAACATGCACTAGCATGTAGCATACAAGATGTTCATGATCCAGTAGATACCTAATAATACACATGGAAGGAACATAAATAGTAGTCGCTTATTATAATAATTAATCTATACTTGGAATTATAATAATGAATCTATACTTGGAATAACTAAAAGGTTGCAGGCAACAGTACTGCGCCGGTAGCCTACTACCGCATAGGCTACTTCGCTTCTCTCACTCTGTCTCCCCACTGAGTCCATATGCGCCCTACGCAACAGAACTCCGGACACAGCAGCAAAACGACAGTGCAGTTAATTGATACATGAAAGTATTAATAGTGTTGTCTTGTGTGTGAGTAATGTGTATTGTAAAGTGTTACATACATAAACTTAAAGAGAGCTGCAATGCATAGTAAAATAAAGATATATCCCACTCATCATCCCCATGTGTTCTAGCTAGCAGGCCAAGTCACAGGAACAACGAGTCCCAGCACCGAAAGCGAGAACCCAGGAAAAGACTGTAGAGAACACAAGGACAGATAAATTACGTTACTCTACTATACCGGCACTACGAGCGAGCTGTAGTCTCTGGTACTACACTCGCTCCTGGCTCGGTATGCAAATCAAGGCTAAGTCCTCGCCCCTCTACAGACAACTCCTGGGCATGGTCGGGCTCTTACACATGGCACCAGTCTAGTCACAAATTGGATGATGAGCGGGGCATATAACTCGTGAACATGTAGAACGTTCACCAACTATCCTCATCAAGAAGATCGCTGTTCACATTAACCCCTTAAATCTAATGCATGTAAATATATGCTTGTCCTAAGAGTAATACGAGAGGTGAGTGCTGAAACTCCTTTAGGACCCCAAGGGAAGGTTATGCATTTAAATAGAGAGAAGAATGAAATGAGAGTAATGTCGTCAGAGAGAAAGAGTGCAACCGTGAGAAGTTGGGAGAGAGGGCAAGGGATGTTAGAATCTCAAAGGTTCTAGGCAACCTGATCATGGAACACACAGCGAGCCTCCAGGCAATGTGCTGTACGACAACATGGGCAGCCCAGGCAGCATAGGCAGGCGGCAATGGACTACCAACCCTGTCGCGCCCAGCTATAAGCGCAAGGCTGCCAACCAGTCCATACGTCTGGCAACCACCCCCCCGGCAGCGTGGCGCATTGCTACCCTCTCGCTCTGAAGCCTAACTCACTCTCTCTCTCTGAACTCTCATTGTCCTATCTATCAACTTCTCTATTGATACTACATATTAAATGGAAGGTCTCGACATGGCTTAAAACAAAACCCACCACTGGTTAGCACATGACGAGACCTTTGCAGAGATACAAAGAACATAGTTATAAGTTGTCACACTCAATATACATAGCTGCTGACGGTAGCCAGCACGGTACAGTGGTACGGGCGGTACAGTGGAGTACCAAGGAGTACAATCAGGTTGCGTTGCCACGCACTGGGTGCGTCACAGCCCCCCCAAGATTTTAGATAATCGACCTTAGAAGCATTATCAAAATCTGACAGGCAACCAACTGACCTGCTACCCTTAGCTGCCACTAATTGCAAAAGGTGCACAACAACTGAAGTGTGAATTATACATAAAACACAATATCGCATGCATCATGCTACAACAATAAAGACTTACAAAACTAAAAAAAAAAATTTCTCGTTTATTTTATTGTTTTATAATCTTTTTGGACGGCGTTATGATAGCCTAATTTTACTCCTGCTCAACCCACACACCGTGCACGACTATCCTGGATCATCAACCCTTGATAGACAATCTGCTATCACGTTCTCACTCCCGGCAATATGCTGAATGTTGAGATTATACTCTTGGAGCATTAGGGACCACCTGGTCAACCGCATATTCCGATTGTGAAACTGATTTAGGAATTTCAAGGGATGATGGTCCGTATAAATCGTCACTACCGGGCCGTAGGCTGGAACATAAACTTCGAAATGTTTGAGCGACAAAACGATAGCAAGAAGCTCCTTCTCTATAGTCGAGTAATTCCTTTGTGCCGAATTAAACTTGCGAGAAAAGAAGCTCACTGGGTGTTCCAAGCCCTCGGAATCAGTCTGCAGTAACACTGCCCCGGCACCCACACCGCTGGCATCAGTCGCCAGCTGAAAACTCCTGGAGAAGTCTGGGGCTCTCAAAATCGGATGTGTACACAGCAGGTGCTTGACTAGGTCGAAAGCCCTCTGACACTCCGCAGCCCAACAGAACTTCACTGACTTCGACAGTAGATCAGTTAACGGTGCTAAGACAGTAGAGTATCCCCGGATGAAGCGCCTATAATAGCCTATCATACCTAGGAACCGCATGACCTGGCGCTTAGTGGTGGGCCTGGGAAACATATTGATAGCCTGTATCTTGCTCAGGGGGGGGGCACACCCGGCCTAACCCGACCACGAAGCCAAGATACTGCACAGTAGCCTTTACAAACTCGCACTTCCTCAGGTTCACCACCAGCCCAGCATCGTGCAACTTCCCAAACAGGGTCTCTAAGTGCCTTAGGTGATTTTCAAAATCGTCATCATACACTATCACGTCATCAAGGTAGACCGTGCAGTTAGGGATTTCGTCACAAATATCGTTCATCAGGTTTTGAAACGTGGCAGGTGCGTTCTTAAGCCCATAAGGCATTACGTTACATTGGTAGGTCTTGCCATCTACCACAAAACCACAAACTAGCTTAGCTCGGTCCGACAGGGGTACTTGCCAGTAGCCTTTTACAAGATCAATTTTAGTAAGGTACTTTGCATTCCCTATCTTGTCCATGCTGTCGTCAACTCGAGGCAAAGGGTAAGGGTTGGTAGTGGTCAAGCCATTTAGCCTACGAAAATCTATGCAGAACCGCACCTTGCCGTCAGGTTTTGGCTGCAACGTGACGGGTGATGTCCACTTCACATAACCTTCATTGATCATCCCTCTCTCAACCATGTACTTTAACTCCTCCCGTAAAGCTGGCAACTTTACCGGGGGCACACGGTAGGGCACTGACTTGAAGGGCACATTATCACCGACGTCCACGTCGTGCGTTACCTGAGTAGTGAGACCTGGGTGTTCGGCGAAAACAGAGGGGTATGACCTGAACAGGCCTAGGACAGCAGCACCCTGGTGCTCAGGCAGGTGACTTACAGCTTGCCTAGCCTCTTGTTCAGTATTCCCCGCCCACTGTTCCGCGGAAATGACACAGTCCCAGCTATCCTCCTCAGCAGCATGACTGTCCCCACCTCCTTCTCCACCCTGGCCGCTGCAGGCCAGCACAGGGACAGTGAGAGGCTCTGAGGGGCGTCTCACATACTCTTTCATGAGGTTAACATGACATAACTGATGTTTTTTTCTACGGTCAGGTGTTGCAACGAGATAATCAAGGTCGGACAGTTTCTTAGCCACCACATACGGCCCAATAAACTTGGCAGAAAGGGGGTGTCCAGGCAAAGGTAAAAGCAACATTACCTCCTGACCCACCGAAAACTCCCGAAGCTTCACCTTGGCGTCATACTGGTGCTTCATGACCGCCTGTGCATTAACCAAGTTATTACCTGCCGCTGCCATGCAACCTATAAGTCTCTCCCGGCTCTCAAGGATATATTTAAGTACAGACCCCGGCTTCTCTTCGCCCTCCCAGATCTCTTTCACCATACTTAAAGGTCCTCTCACATTATGGCCAAAGACTAGTTGATTTGGACTGAACCCCAGGCTCTCTCCTGGGACTTCACGTGCAGCAAACAGAACATACGGCAGACCCAAATCCCAATCAGTGTCATGTTCTGCACAGTAACAGCGTAGCATACTCTTCAGGGTCGAGTGCCACCGCTCCAGGACTCCCTGACTCTCGGGATGGTAGGCTGACGACACTACAGAACATATACCGTGCAACTGAAGGGTTTGCTTGAACAATTTGGATGTAAAATTGCTCCCCTGGTCTGACTGCACCTCACGTGGAAATCCATAACGGGAACAGAACTATAATAAGTTTTTAACAACTGCCTTTGCCGAGCCGTTTCTCATGGGGTATGCGTCCGGGTATCTCGTAGCCACATCCATGATTGTCAACAGGAATTTATTGCCACTACTAGTAGGCGGGAAAGGGCCAACCAAATCTACTACAACTTTGCTGAACGGAGGCCCGGTGACAGGTATGGGAAACAAAGGTGCCTTCGGGATGGTCTGGTTAGGCTTCCCCGTTGTCTGGCAGGTCGCACACCCAGCCACCCATGCACAGACATCAGCCTTGACCCCAGGCCACCAGAAAAACCTGCCCAATGCCGCCAATGTTTTTGTTACCCCCAAATGACCCGCCACCGGCACATCATGCGCCAGACACAATAAGGACTCTCTATACTTATTTGGAACAACCACCTGGTCTACTACCCTCGCACCGCCCTCCCACTTCGATTTGGGGTCTAGAAATCTGCGGTACAATATCCTGTTGAGCCTAAAGAAATCTCCCGGCTTCGCATCCCCATCTTCCTCCAACTCTATGGCACCATTGCTATAACGAGCTAGGCTAGCGTCTTGCAGCTGCTGCTCACTAATGTCCCTGGGCGTCAATGCATCAAGATAGGCTCTACTGCCTTAGTGGCTCTCGCTACAGCTCTTGCCTCACGCGAAGTCTTGCCCAACTCTGCCTTGTTACACACCATATCTGGGCCAGAATCAACTCCCGTGTTTATTATAGGTCCAAGTACCGAATCACCGAGAAGTGCAGCAGAATCAATGTCCCTTTTCCTGCCCTTAGCAACCTTCTCCTGATCCTTCCTCCACTGTCCCCGAGGTTGAGTGCTAGGCTGTGCAGGAGCCGCAGAGCGAGATCGGGTTACCACACAGGCCATCTCATCCTGTTGGCACCTCCCAACCCATTCCCGATTCTCACCATCCACGTCGGCCGCCCTCTCGGCAACGACTAAGGGTGGAGTCCCGGAAGTGGGCACCGCAAAGTCGTTGCCGAGAAGAAGGTCGACGCCCTCAACTGGTAAACACTCAACGATCCCTACATCCAGCTCCCTGCACACCTCTCCCACTCTGAACTCCAACCTCACAAGTGGGTATGACCTCGTAGCATTTATACCCTGCACCACAACAACTCTGGCCGCATTTATAGGTTTCCCTGTGAAGTTCCTCAACAAAGTTTGCGAAGCCCCCGTATCCCTCAGCAAGTCAACCCTCCGTAGTTCACTCCCCCAGCTCACAAACCCGTGTCCCCGATGGCTACAGAAAGTGTCCCGGACAGGTGTCGAGCCTTCCGTACGCTTCTTTACCGCGTGTGCCTCAGCTGCTGACAACCTACCCCGGGCAGTTGCTGCAGCCTTCAGAGACACACCGATACTGTGAACCAATGACACCGGCTTAGCGGGAGTGTTACTAGGGCACTCACGTGAATAATGGCCTAGCTTCTGACATTTGTAACATTTCACATCCCCAATGGGCTTCTTCCCTTGTGCGGGCGAAGAAGGGGCCTGACCTTTAGTAAACGGGAGAGGCTTGTGTTTGTAGGTGTTATTAGGTGCAATGCTTTTAGTGTGGTTATGTGTGTCATAGGATTTGTTATTATCGAAAACTCTGGTGGGTGGGGTATAGCGCCCCTTCTGCCCTGACTCAGCCCTCTGAGCGGCACCGCAACCACGAATCAATGATAATCTGAAGTCTGCCATCTTGGCAGCCTCCTCTACTGTCTTGGGACATTTTTCCTTAATGTTCAGCGTTAGATCGGTTCCAGTACATTTGTAAAACTGTTCCAGATAGAAAAGTTGCTTAATTTCCTCAGCCGACTCTGCGTGCTCGGACCGAAACCAGTTATTACATGCATCTGTTAAGTCCCGTGCGTGCTCCATAAAACTGACGTCGCTCTTCTTATTCACGCCACGGAACTTCAATCTATAAGTTTCGGGTTGCAGTTCGTAGGCCCGGAGCACAGCCTCCTAATGGAGTTACATGTTGCGAATCAAAGTAAAACAAACCCGAAAGAATTCTATAGTTATATCAGAAAGAAAAAAGTAGTTACTTCAACTGTTGGACCGTTAGTCGATGAAAATGGAGAATACACCAAAGACTAAGTACAAATGAGTAATGCCCTCAATACCTTCTTTGCATCAGTTTTTACAACCGAAGACCTCAGTGATATCCCTACACCATCGCCGATTCAGATTGATAATTCAGATGTTCTAAGCAATATCACCGTTACAGAGAGAGAAGTATTGAATTGTTTAGATAAACTCAAGGTAAATAAAACGCCTGGACCTGATACAATCTCACCTAGAGTTCTAAAGGAAGCTAAGGATGAGCTCTCCAAACCACTGACATTGCTATTCAATGAATCCTTGCAGTCTGGGACAATGCCTGATCAGTGGAAGCTAGCCAACGTAACACCGATATTAAAAAAAGGCAGCAAATCCCTACCCAGTAACTATCGTCCAATTAGCTTAACATCAATTGTATGTAAAATGCTAGAAACGGTCATAAGAGACAGACTCGTAAATCACTTAGAGGCAAATAACTTACTTAAAGATACTCAACACGGCTTTCGTAAAAAACGTTCCTGTTTAACAAACCTCTTAGACTTCTTCCACGATATCTTCAACCTCTACGATGAGAGTAAAGCTGTAGATATTATATACCTTGATTTTCAAAAGGCCTTTGACAAAGTTCCCCACAAACGATTACTGCTAAAACTAAAAGCGCATGGAATACAAGACGGTGTGTTGAAATGGATAGAAAATTGGCTCAGCGACAGAAAGCAAAGAGTAGTCATAAACGGTAAGGCATCTAAATGGACCAATGTAAGTAGTGGGGTACCCCAGGGATCGGTACTAGGACCAATTCTCTTTCTAATTTACATCAACGACATAGATGAGGGTCTCACCTGTACAGTCTCGAAATTTGCTGACGATACAAAAATTGCAAATAGCGTACTCTCAAAAGAACAAGTTGACGATATGCAACACAATCTAGATAAATTGTCATGTTGGGCCCAAATTTGGCAAATGAGTTTCAATGCGGATAAATGTAAAGTACTACATATCGGATACCTAAATGAGAAAGCAAACTATTCGATGAATGGCACTCAGCTTAAGAATGTAAACAAAGAAACCGATCTGGGAGTAACAATATCGAGTAACCTAAAACCGAGTCAACAATGTTCAGAAGTTGTTAAGAAGGCAAACAAAATAATTGGCTTTATAGGCAGGTCATTTGAGCATAAATCCAAAGATGTTATCCTAACCCTTTACAATTCCTTAGTCCGCCCTCTTCTGGAATACTGCGTTCAATCCTGGTGCCCTTATTACCAAAAAGATATAAACAAGCTAGAACGAGTTCAACGTAGAGTTACCAAAATGATACCTAGCCTAAAGAACAAACCATACGAAGAGCGTCTTAGAGAATTAAATCTATTTCCTTTAACCCAGCGCAGATTAAGAGGCGACTTAATTCAAGTGTTCAAAATCATCAAAGGCATCGACAATATGAACTGTAGTAAGTACTTCACTATCGACCAATCTAATTACACGCGGGGAAACGGTTGCAAAATTATTGGTAAATCTTTTAACTCACACGAATCTAAGAATTTCTTCTTCAATCGAGTTGTCAACTTGTGGAATGGGCTTCCCCGAGACGTTATAGACTGCAGCACCGTTGATTCATTTAAACTCCGCTTAGACAAATATCTCGCATCAAACCCGCGACTGACTGCGTTTGTAAATGAATAACTTTATTGTATACCCCCCTCAGTTACTAACCCATCTGTCCCCTACTAACTTCCTAATCCTGCCACGGACATTAGTTCTAGGGCAGTAGTTCCCTTTCCAATGTTCCCTTACCCACTCTAAACCACTGTTTGGACACTTGATCCTCAGTGTTTTGGAGGACAAGCAGCCTAGAAGGGTCACTAGACCTGTTGTTGCTTGATTTCCTTTGTACTCCTTTGTACTCCTTCACCAGTCCATACACGACACTCTCGTCCAGTGACAGTGCATCGTAGGCTTTCAACCCCTTACCCACTAGACGTGATGAAACTAATGCTGCCCATTTAACCTCCGGCCAGTCATACTCCCGACACTTCTTTTCGAAACGAGCAAAAAACTCAGTCACTGCTGTCTCATCAAATGCGGGTACTAACTTAATTAAATGCGAAAGTGAGTCTGTAACCCGGTGCCCACCACCGAGATGACGCCCCGTGGTCTCTACTCTAGACTTCTCGACATCCATTTCAGCCTGGTACCTGGTTGCATCCTGATTGGCTTGGATTCTAACAACCTCTATGCGTTCTATACTAGCCTGTTGTATCGGAGTCTCCTGCAGCTTAATCCGTTCTATACTAGCCTGTTGTATCTGAGTCTCCTGCAGCTTAAACTTGGCTAGTTCTAGCTGAAATAACATCTCAGGAGACAGGCCTGGGGGGGGAGAGCACAAAATGGGCGATCCACACCGAGACGTGTTTACGGGTAAGCCAGCTTGCCATTGAGAACCCTCCTGCTGCATCGTGCTAAGACTCGCTGGCTGAGGGCCCAGCTCAGGGGTAGAGTGGAATGGAGGCTTGGAGGGAACCCCCCAAGACCCCACTCCACCCACCGCCCCATCGCCATCACCCAACAAACATGCCACCAAATTCTTCTTGGGCCAACTGTCAGGACAGTCCCGCCCCAAAACCGTGGCTAAACAGCGAAGACCGTAACAATCAATAGCCTGCAGGCGCTGTTCGGTCAAAGGTGTCTGCAAAAATGCCCGGGCATCCCTCTCTCCACTTATAACACTCCCCTCCCTAAATATCTGTTGTACTTGCTGGTCACTAGGCTGTACCGTGTTATCCTCCCCCGTAAATGATGAGTCATTAGACATAGTGCTGGTTATACAATTGCTGTTCATAAAAAAAAGAAGTGCTTATTACTAATTGCAGTCTCGACTCACAAAATGTTAAAGATGCTTGAATGACTCTACTCTAGACACCCCCAACGAAACAATCTGCAAGTCCACCAATACAATAATGACACAATAAAAATTCCTCCAATATGCAAGAAAATTCTAGCCAGCTCTACTAGGTAGCATAGAATAGTTCTCCAAAAAACATGTGAATCTTGTGCAAGGTCGCCATTTTGTTACGGCTGGATCGGCAATACATATTCGGGATTCTTGATCGTAGGACAGAAATGGCTTATGTGACAACGACACGCTCGATTCCAGTCCCAAATACTATATGCTCCAGACAACAAAAGCACCAACGCCCTACAGAGTTATCGTCTATGGTAACGAGGTACCTTAACTCGGCGAAAGTGTACAACAGGGGTAGGCTATGAGGCTAAACTCCCTCAGACATTTATAGGTTACGTTATTACTAAAGAAATGCAATACTCAAGAAACTACGTTAATATTAAGCCTCTAATAATGTAGAATAGAAGCAGGCTAAAGGTATGACAGTGAAATGCTAAATGACAAATGTACACGCCTACTTGAAAGCGCGTGCACTAGAATAACTGTCCCCTACTAACATGCACTAGCATGTAGCATACAAGATGTTCATGATCCAGTAGATACCTAATAATACACATGGAAGGAACATAAATAGTAGTCACTTATTATAATAATGAATCTATACTTGGAATAACTAAAAGGTTGCAGGCAACAGTACTGCGCCGGTAGCCTACTACCGCATAGGCTACTTCGCTTCTCTCACTCTGTCTCCCCACTGAGTCCGTATGCGCCCTACGCAACAGAACTCCGGACACAGCAGCAAAACGACAGTGCAGTTAATTGATACATGAAAGTATTAATAGTGTTGTCTTGTGTGTGAGTAATGTGTATTGTAAAGTGTTACATACATAAACTTAAAGAGAGCTGCAATGCATAGTAAAATAAAGATATATCCCACTCATCATCCCCATGTGTTCTAGCTAGCAGGCCAAGTCACAGGAACAACGAGTCCCAGCACCGAAAGCGAGAACCCAGGAAAAGACTGTAGAGAACACAAGGACAGATAAATTACGTTACTCTACTATACCGGCACTACGAGCGAGCTGTAGTCTCTGGTACTACACTCGCTCCTGGCTCGGTATGCAAATCAAGGCTAAGTCCTCGCCCCTCTACAGACAACTCCTGGGCATGGTCGGGCTCTTACACATGGCACCAGTCTAGTCACAAATTGGATGATGAGCGGGGCATATAACTCGTGAACATGTAGAACGTTCACCAACTATCCTCATCAAGAAGATCGCTGTTCACATTAACCCCTTAAATCTAATGCATGTAAATATATGCTTGTCCTAAGAGTAATACGAGAGGTGAGTGCTGAAACTCCTTTAGGACCCCAAGGGAAGGTTATGCATTTAAATAGAGAGAAGAATGAAATGAGAGTAATGTCGTCAGAGAGAAAGAGTGCAACCGTGAGAAGTTGGGAGAGAGGGCAAGGGATGTTAGAATCTCAAAGGTTCTAGGCAACCTGATCATGGAACACACAGCGAGCCTCCAGGCAATGTGCTGTACGACAACATGGGCAGCCCAGGCAGCATAGGCAGGCGGCAATGGACTACCAACCCTGTCGCGCCCAGCTATAAGCGCAAGGCTGCCAACCAGTCCATACGTCTGGCAACCACCCCCCCGGCAGCGTGGCGCATTGCTACCCTCTCGCTCTGAAGCCTAACTCACTCTCTCTCTCTGAACTCCCATTGTCCTATCTATCAACTTCTCTATTGATACTACATATTAAATGGAAGGTCTCGACATGGCTTAAAACAAAACCCACCACTGGTTAGCACATGACGAGACCTTTGCAGAGATACAAAGAACATAGTTATAAGTTGTCACACTCAATATACATAGCTGCTGACGGTAGCCAGCACGGTACAGTGGTACGGGCGGTACAGTGGAGTACCAAGGAGTACAATCAGGTTGCGTTGCCACGCACTGGGTGCGTCACAATAGCCAACACCTTCTTCCGACACAGAATGATCCACAGGTACACGTGGAAACGGATGTTGACGATGAAGGATAAGACAGTGGTGGAACGAAAGTCATTGATTGATTATGTATGTGTGGATGAACGAATGAAGAAATCTGTGATGGATGCTAGGGTGTATAGGGGTATTGGAGGGGGTCTGTCTGATCATTATGTAGTGGTAGCTAAGGTTAGGATACAAAAGAAGTGGGTGAGGAGAGCGGGAGGGAGGCGAGAGGAGGGTGGAATGGTGAGGAGGGTGGAGAGGTTGCAGGAAGAGGAAGTCAGGGAGGAGTACAGGAGAGCAGTGGAAAGACGGCTAGGTGGGTTCGACCTGGAAGTTATGGAGGAAGTGGAGGAGATGAGCAAGGTTTTTAAGGATGAGATCTGTGCAGCATGTGAGGAGGTGTGTGGAGTGAGGAGAAGAGGGAGGGGAGTGAAAGGTACAGCATGGTGGACAGAAGAGGTAAGAATAGCTGTGGAAGAAAAGAAGAAAGCATATAGAGTGGTTGGGTAGTAGAGGGAATGAAGATTCCGAGAGACAGAAACGAGCGAGGTACGTGGAGAGTAAGAGGGTGGTGAAAAGAGTAGTGAAGGAAAGTAAGAGAAGAGTAGATGAGGAATTTGGAAGGAATCTGAGTGTAAAATGGAGGGAGAGTAAGAAACTGTTCTGGAAAGAAGTCAAGAAAGTTAGGGAAGGTAGCAAGGGAAACGGTAAGGGTGTGAAAGATAAGAATGGGAGAATGCTAGCCGAGAAGCAAGAGAGAGTCGATAGATGAAGGGAGTACTTCAGTGAGTTGCTAAATGAAAGGAATGAAGAGCCAGCAAACATAGCTGGATATGGTATGGGAGGGAGAAGAACGGAAGTGGTGGAGGAGGAGGTGGGGATCGGGAGGTCAGAGGTGTGGGAAGCCATGAAAAGAGTGAAGTTGGGGAAAGCACCAGGAACAGATGGAGTGTGTGGGGAAATGTTGAGGTATGGTGGTGAGATAGTGATAGAATGGGTATGGAAAATGTGCAAACTAGCATGGGAGAAGGGGAGTGCACCCGATGACTGGAAGACTGGAATAATAGTCTCCCTATATAAGGGCAAAGGGGAAAGAGGAGTGTGTGGTAACCACCGAGGAATATGTCTTCTAAGCGTAGTAGGGAAGGTATACAGTAGGGTAGTGATTGAGAGAGTGAGAGTGAGAACGGAGAAATGGATAGGCGACGAGCGGGAGGCTTTAGGAAGGGAAGAGGATGTGTAGATCAGATTTTTACCCTGAATTGTGTTGTGGAGAAGTATCTGGAGAAGAAACAAAAGGTGTATGTTGCCTTTATGGACTTGGAGAAGGCCTATGACAGAGTGGATAGAGAAGGTTTGTGGAAAGTACTTAGAATATATGGAGTAGAGGGCAAGTTGCTGAAAGCAGTGAAGAGCATGTATGAGGGTGCAAAGGCGGCAGTACGTGTGGAGAGTGAGCAGAGCGAGTTCTTTGACCTGAATGTTGGTTTGAAACAGGGGTGTGTGATGTCCCCGTGGTTGTTTACTGTATATATGGATGGAGTTATGAAAGAAATACTATCAAGAGCAGTGGATGTTGGTGTATCGCTGAAAAGGGAGGGAATTGAGTGGAAGCTACCTATACTGCTGTTTGCGGATGATACAGTTCTGATGAGTGATAATGAATGGGAGTTGCAGGGTCTGGTAAATGAGTTTGGAACAGTGTGCGAAAAACGGAATTTGAAGGTAAATACGGGGAAGAGCAAGGTTATGGTCTTCGAAAGGGGTGAAGTCACAGAGTGTGAGGTGAAGCTGAACGGTCAGGCTATGGAGATCGTCAACTCTTTTAAGTATCTGGGCAGTGTGTTGAGTAAAGATGGGACTATGGATGAAGAGGTGCGGGAGAGGGTACAACAGGGGAAGAGGGTTGTAGGAACGCTAAAAGCAGTAACAAGAAATAGGGTGGTCAGTATGGAAGTGAAGAAGTCCTTGCATGACAGTGTGGTAATCCCGACACTGACTTACGGAAGCGAAGCATGGACGTTGGTTGAGAGACTCGGACCAAGAGTGAGAGCAGTGGAAATGAATTACTTAAGGAGTGCGTGCGGAGTTACATGGAGGGATAGACAGACTAATGAGGAAGTAAGAAGGTGTGGTGTGGAGGTAGATGTGCTGGAAAGTGTGAAAAGGAACAACTTGAGATGGTTCGGCCATATGGAACGTATGGAAAGCGAGAGAATGACTAAGGGTGTACGAGAGCGAGGTGGAGGGACAGAGGGGGAGAGGTAGACCGAATATGAGGTGGAAGGATGGAGTGAGGAACTACATGAACGAAGGCGGTGCTGGTTGGGGGGAGGGGCGTCGACTGACTGGGGACAGAGGTGCATGGGGGCGGTTCGTTCGTGGCCACCCCTTCGGGGATCACGGCGTCAGGCAATAGATAGATAGATAGATAGAGAAAAAGGCAAAGCAAGGGAAATGTGTGTTTATAGTGTGTTTGGATGTGGAGAAGGCATATGATAAGATTAGTAGGGGAGTTGCAGAAGCAGTGATGGAGAAACTAGGAGTGAGTAGGAAGATAAGGAACATGATAATGAATATGTATGAAGGGGCGGAGACAGAGATTGTGTGGACAAATATTGCAGTGAAAGGAATCAGGAGAAGGAAAGGGTTAAGGCAGGGATGTAACCTGTCACCACTAATTTTTGCAATGTGCATGGAAGAGTTGGTGAGGAGAATTAAGAGTAAGGGTCAAGGAGTGAAAATAGGGCAGTATAGGCTAGCAATTCTGACGTTTGCTGATGATGTTGTGTTGATAGCAGAGACAGAGGAAGATATGGGGGAAATGTTACAGGAGGCGGAAAGGTTTGGCAGAGACCTAGAAATGAAGTTCAGTGTAGAGAAAAGCAGTATGATAGTAGTAAATGGACCAGAGGCAGTAGAAATGAGGATAGGAGGGGAAAGAATAGAAACAAGGGAGGAAGTGAAGTATTTAGGGGTATGGATAGGGAGGGAAGGGCGACAAAGGACAATGAATGAGAAAATCATGAAGGTGGAGCAGTGTAGTGGGAAACTGTGGAATGTGACAAAAACCAGAGTAAATAAATATAAAATAGTAAGAGGTGTGGAAGGACTTTGAAGTGCCGAGAATAATGTATGGGATGGATGTGAGAGGGAGTACAGGGGGAGAAATAAATAGACGAGACGGGACAAAATAAAATAGGAAGAATGGGGTTAGGAGCAAGAAGGTGGACAGCAAATGAAGCAGTGAGAGGGGAGATGGGATGGAGTACATTTGAGGAAAGAGTGGCGAAGGCAAAGTTGAGGTACAAGAGTAGGTTGGAGGAGCTGGAGGATAATAGGTGGCCAAGGGGAGTGAATGAATGGGGGGAGGGGAAGAGTAGATGGGCAAAAGAGTGTAAGAGAAAACTGAAAAAAATAGGAGTGAAACAAAGAAGGGTGGGAGAGGAGTGGAGAGATGTAGGGAATAATGCAGGACTAGGTCAGGGAAGGAGACTAGAGAAAGAGATAGGAACGAGAGTGAAGGAAGTAGGAAGACAGGAATGGAAGAGAAATATGGAGAAGAAAAGTACACTGATAAGATATAGAAGCAAGGGGAGACCGAGAAAAGAGGAGTTCTATGACGGAAGTTGGGGAGCTGAACTACTGTTTAAGGCTAGGGCAGGAGCATTAGAGACAAATAGGAGAACATGGAGGTGGAATGGGGGGGGGGTGAAAGAGTGTCTACAGTGTGAGGTGGGAGGGAGGAGAGTGGAAGAGACAATAGAACATATAGGGACAGTGCCAGGGGTATGCAGAGGAGAGAGATGGGTTGGAAAATGAGTTGAAACGGGTGGTAGGGGAGAGGGAATGGGAAGAGCAGAAAGAGGAGGAGGATGAGGGTGTAAAATTTGTGTTAGGTCTCGGGACAGAAGAGGGGGTAGATGGGGAAATGGGGAAAAGAATGAAGGTAGTGAAAAGATTCCTGGAGCAGGTGTGGCAGAAGAGAAAACGGAATAGAATAGAATAGGGTGAGGGGGGAGAAGGGGACCAGAGCGGGGGAGGAAGAAAAATGAGATTAAATAGTAGAGAGGGGAAAAGTTAAATTAAGGTAAGGAGAGAACAAGATATTGGGGGGTGGAGGAGGGGGTAAAATAAGGAGAGGAGAGTTCTGCTTAAGCTATATACTTCAATTCTTTGTCTTTAACTATCCTTTCTACGACTACATAATTTCTAAACTAATTCTTAAATCTAGCTCTAGCTGTTTCTGGAGAAGTCACCGGTGCATAAGTGAGCTGGCTTTGAGAGGGGACAGCAACTCCACAAAAAGAAGAAGAAGAAGAGCACGTCAAGCCCGACGAAAGTTTTCCATCAGCACTTCTGTCTTCACCTCAGAACTGTAGACTTCAGATCCAACCATTGGGCAGAAGGGTACCTGTAATATGTTTGTAATTGTAATGTACTGATAATATATTACAGTACGGTAGCTAAACTAATGATTAAATTTATCTTGATATAAATCACTGGTATCGTATTTATCAGCTTAACTCCTAGTCATATATAATCCCCTCACTTATATACACAACATATATAAGCTAAATACTAGATTTGAACCTCGCTTTTAAAATAATACATAGCCTACCCAAACCTTTTTCGACTCTGCTCTTTTCCAACTAGGACTAGACTAGGACTACCTATTTTAGTGACCACCTTTTTTTCGTAGCCTAGGACTAGGCTACACCAAAAAAGGGTGTAGGCCTAGGCAGCTAGCTTTGTGGGTAAGAGTTGTGTTATCGGGCGTACCACTACCGACATACAGCATAACTCGACCTCTCTAAAACATTAACCTAACCAAACAACCTAACCTAACCTAGTATTCATGTAGTAATGAGAATACTAGGTTAGGTTAAGAATCCTTGGTGGTACCTGTCAAATGTGTGGGGATGGATGTAGATTCCGGGCGTACGGTAGTCATGTTTACATAGGGCGACCGCCGCGGTAACTTCAAGTCTATTTTGACGGCGATTTTTTTCGGTAATTTGCCCCCTGCTGGCAATATATAGGATATGATAATGCCAATATGTCATGGGGGGGGTGAGGGGGGGGGCACAGCCCCCTCAACATATTATTGTATCCAAAGGCATCAAAATAGACGGGAACATGATGGCAAAGGTCCGACGCCACTACGCGTAGTGTAAACAAGGCTGCCGGTACGCTAGCACTTAACATTCTTGCCAATGCGTGCTCCTAGGCCTAGTGAAATCGGACCAAAGAGACAAATTCGGAATAGGCTAGGCCTAGGCTATGGATAAAAATTGAATTCAATCTCTCTGAAAATTAGGCCTAGCCTAATCAAAAATGATGACTGTGTAGTCTAGATCGGCCTAGAAAAATTGGTAAAAATTGAAGAGACCCCGGACAGCCTTTTTACTAGTTAATTTATTTATTTATTTATTTATTTGATATACAGTGTTGTTTAATACCGAGGACCATCGCATTTTAGTATTTTCAACATTAGCCTAACCTAACCGACGGTCTAAACTCATCTCACGTTCCCTGTTTGTGGGTATGCGACGGTCTAAAACCAGCTCACGTTCCCTGTTTATGGGTGAACAATCCAACAGGTTCTCGTATTTCACTTATAGTGAATTTGCGACGGTAGGCTAATTTCGGTTATAGGGCCTACTGATGATTTGGACCGACAGTTAGCCCATCGATCTTTTTAGGCCTAATAGGTCCGGTAGAGCATATACATCATTGCTATACAGTATATGTCAGTAGGAGCTGAAATGTATTATAAGGGAGAACAAAAATAAAACGCTAAAATACGCACCACAGCTAGCAGTGCAATCTTAACCCATTGGCTGCGGCTATGTTTTGGCTATTTAGGGCATATTCAGGCACTCCTGAATGATAAATCAAGCATCATCTCTACCTTCACGCATTTCACCTAATTGATTCCTCACAAGCCTTAACTTGTATGAAATGAAATATTTTGTTAGTTAGACCCAATAAATGTATCCAAGATAAATACAGCTTATGAGACAGCATCACCTTTCATTGCTGCAGTCGTCAATCGTATCTTTGAAGAAAATTATTTTCCAATATCAGAGAAACATGCCCTAATTTTGCCTTTACTGAAGAGAACAGGCCTAGATTATGATAACTTGGCAAATTATCGTCCTGTTTCCAACTTGTCATTTCTATCAGGTACTCCGGTCCGATCTCAAAATATAGAACTTGACAAGAAAGGCATCCCTTGACAGGGTCGCCTGGAAAGACGCCATTTAGGACGTGAGACTGTAACCACATTCCCTGTGGACAAAACGGTCTATAAACTTGTACAGTATGTATGTTGTATGTATGTATAGTGGAGCATGCAATACTGGATCAGTTATTACCTTTTCTTGAACAAAACAGTCGTTCCCCAGTGTCAGTCTGCTTATACCTGAAGGAAGTTTCACTCAATGGAGATGGGTCTGAGCAAGATTTACAATGATTTGGTCTCAAACATAATTATGTTCTGGATGGTGTTTCCTTTTAGTCCTGTTAGATCTCTCTGCAGCATTTGATACTGTTGACCATCAGTTGCTCCTGAGGGACCTTTCTAGTTTCGGTGTCCAAAGAGATTCATTGCTGCTTCTTCAGTCATATATTTCCGTTCACAGTCAACGTGTTATCATTGGCGGTTCTATAAGTAACACCCCGTTCTTAACATTAATCATCCATTACAAACCCTAATGTACTTGAATAAACTAATGAAAGCATATGGTCCTCCCGGGATTCGAACTCGGGACACCACACCCAGAACATAAGCATCTAAACCATTACACCACCAGAAACATCATTGCTAAACTTTGGGGTGTCTCAGGGATCAGTTCTTGGCGCTGTGTTGTTTATAATTTATACCATATTTCATCCCTACTGGATGCACATAATGTTAGTTAATGTTAGTATCATTTATACCATATTTCATCCCTACTGGATGCACATAATGTTAGTTAATGTTAGTATAATTTATACCAGTATTTCATCCCTACTGGATGCACATAATGTTAGTTAATGTTAGTATCATTTTTATGCTGTTGATTCAGAGTTGTATTGAAATTAACAATATTGATGAGGTGTCGAGCACATTTTCATCGCTCTTGTCTGACTTAAAGATCTGAATGACTAGAAGGAAGCTTAAATTGAATGACAACAAGACAGATTATTGTCATAAATGGTAGTCTGAGGAATAGTGTCTGAAGAATTTTGGATCTCTAAAACTTGGTGAAAAACAGTTCCAACCTTGGAAATTAGTGAAAAACTTTAGGTGTTGTGTTTGACAATAATCTGAACTTTTGGTTCAGTGTGTTAACCCCTTCAGCACCATGACATCTCTTTACATTTGAGGCTGGCTATAATTAGATCAATTGTATGCAGTTTAAGAAGGACCTATGTTATTAAAGGGTTTCTTGAGATCATATTTACCCATTTGAGTCATATACAGTACATGTAAGTTGATTACAAACTAAAGCAAATCGACTTATGGTAACCAGAATATGATGAAAATTACGTATCGGTGGTGAAGGGGTTAAGAGGCCAGCCGAATTTAAAGGGGTAATTTGTGTTCTTTTATTTATAAATTATTATTTTGCTTAAGCGATTTTGATCAAGTTTTGTCTTTTTTACTGTGTTCGTTCAAGTTTTTGTTTGTTTATTTTGAAAGTTTTACATTATATTACACAGAATTATTTGTTGTTTGATGTTTTTTAATCACTTTAGTTTCTAATGCCATGGAATTGAAAAGAATATCTCGCCATTACAATAATATTTAACACGACAAGCGAATACAATAATTTTTTTGACCATCTTGTCTGTACATTTTACATTTTAATGTGCATATACCGAGATCTGACTATTCATAGCTTTGAATATCACCAGGCGGAGGAGTATGTACCACTGCCGAAGGGTGACTTACACAAAAGAAGGAGGTGATACAAGATGTGACTCTACACGACCTGGATGTTGCCAATGCTCAGCCTCAAGAGGGCCAGGATATTCTCTCCATGATGTCACAGCTCATGAAACCCAGGAAAACTCTGATTACAGGTTTGACTTTTTATCTTTTTTTTTTCACCGAACCTTTATCTTTACTCCTTCAATACAATAGCCGAATATAAGTATTTTTTCAGTAAACCAGCACAGTTACTCAGTATAATAGCTTAATTGTTATTTTATTGCGACTAACCTTTAGAAGATTTTGATAGTTCAGAAGAGAACTCTGTATAATCCTGTGTAGCGGGGAGACCTGTACTTATATCTCAATAATTTGGTAATGTTACAATATATTTTTACATTTTACATTCATAAATAGTCCACCAATATACTAGACTAGGTTAGGTTAGGTTAGGTTTTGGTTTGGTAATGTTAAAGATATTGTTCAATGTTTGTTAGTAAATAGGCATCTGAAAAACAGTTCTCCCCGCTACACAGGATCTTACCGAGAACTCTTTGAAACCTTAGAAGATTTTGATAGTTCAAAAGAGAACTCTTTTTAAAGTATGTACAGTATGTATATACTCAGGCGCATACCCCATAGCTGGTGGTGGCCGACGTGAAACAGAGCCCGAATAGAAACCACAAACAAAATAAATACTGTATATACTCAGATGCATACCCCATAGCTGGTGGTGGCCGACGTGAAACAGAGCCCGAATCTATCTATCTATCTATCTATCTATCTATATGCTCAGGCCCAATCCCCATTTTGGGGGTAACCGACTCAAGACAGAGCAAGAACAGGGAAAACACAAAAACAACATAAAACAAAAAATAAACTCAGATAAAAAACACAAACTCTCACACATCCAGGTCACCCAGGAGAAGACCCAGAGACCAGGGTTACCAAGGTCGCTCCAGCACTCCCCCGGCCCCTGACCACCCGGAGAGGTTCCGATCTCGGCAGGCAGACATGCAGCGGAGCCAAAGCCACAAGCCCTCCCACCACACTTCCAGGCACACCCTTCATATTAATCGTCTCCCCGGGCCAGGCGCCTGATGGACTATTATCTAGTCCAACTTGCGCCCGACCCCTTACTCCAAATGACCACGTGTTCACTCAACTATTCACAAGCATTCTCCATTCACTCCTGTCCACCACCACTTCCCCTGCCTGATCTATAGTCATTCCTCTATCATCCAAAGCCTTTCTTACAGTCTCTCCATCTCAATAGGGGTCTTCCTGCCCTTCTATCTCCCCTTGTACCTGACTCACATATTCTCTTTGTAAGCCTTTCATCTCCCATTCATTCAACATGACCATACCAGCTCGGCACCCTTCTGTCCACTCTGGCTGACAAATGTTCTTGCTGCCCCACTCTCCTACGTATCTCTTCATTCCTCAATCTGTCTCTACGAGTAACTCCACACATACTCCTCAAGCAGCTCATCTCCATCACATCCAGCCCTCTTTTCTCCTTTTTCTTCAGAGCCCATGTCTCAGCCCCATACATCACTGTTGGCACAACAATTCCTTGATACAGTGCACTTTTTACTTTCACTCAGAGATTTCTCGGAATAGAAACAACAAACAAAATAAATACTGTATATACTCAGGCGCATACCCCATAGCTGGTGGTGGCCGACGTGAAACAGAGCCCGAATAGAAACAACAAACAAAATAAATACTGTATATACTCAGGCACATACCCCATAGCTGGTGGTGGCCGACGTGAAACAGAGCCCGAATAGAAACAACAAACAAAATAAATACTGTATATACTCAGGCACATACCCCATAGCTGGTGGTGGCCGACGTGAAACAGAGCCCGAATAGAAACTACAAACAAAATAAATACTGTATATACTCAGGCACATACCCCATAGCTGGTGGTGGCCGACGTGAAACAGAGCCCGAATAGAAACAACAAACAAAATAAATACTGTATATACTCAGGCACATACCCCATAGCTGGTGGTGGCCGACGTGAAACAGAGCCCGAATAGAAACAACAAACAAAATAAAATAATACCGGTACTGTATATGTAAAATTCACACACAACAATGTCACCCAGAAGACCCAGAGACCAAGGACCATGAGGGGTCCCCAGCAAAAGATTCCCAGGACCCAGATATCCTGGATAGGATCCGGTCACAGCAGGCAGACACGCAGCGGAACTAAACCATATTGCCCGCCCACCTACTTCCAGGCAAAACCCTTTATATATAAACCAGCTCCCCGTGCTGGGCGCCTGCCGGACTATTATCAATCCAACTGGCCCCCGACCCCCGCTCCCTACGACCGCTTTATCACTCATCTATTTACAAGTATTCTCCACTCGTTCCTATTCATCACTTCTAACTTCCAACGCTTTTTTCACATCATCTCTCCATCTCCTCAGAGGTATTAGTATATTCTCTTTGTAAGCATTTCAACTTCCATTCTTTCAACATGTCCATACCAGCATAGCACCCTTCTTTGCACTCTGGCCAATAAGGGTTCCTGTTGTCCCACTGTCCTGCATACCTCTTCATTCCTTAATCTGTCTCTATGTGTCACTCCACACATTGTTCTCAAGCAGCTCATCTCCATCACATCCAACCTTCTTTTCTCTTGCACATTCAAACCCCATGTCTCAGGCCCATACATCACTGTTGGTACAACTACCGTATCTCTTGATACATTGCACTTTTAGCTTTCATTCCAAGATTTCTCATCTTCCACATACTTCCCATTGCTCTGAAAACATTCCCTCCCTCACTCACTCTGTCTTATCTCGATTCCCACACTTGCATCCCTGCTTATCACTCCTCCTAGATATTTAAAACACTCTACTTGTTCCAGCATTTCCCCATTCAGTCGTACATTTAGATTCATCCTACGAGCATCTCTATTACACACCATCAGTTTACTTTTATTTACATTCACCCTCTGCTTCCTCCTCTCGCATACCACATGAAACTCGTTTACTACTCGCTGCAGCTTCTCAGAATCCGCCACCAGTGCTGTGTCATCGGCAAACGGCAGCTGATTCAACTCCCAATCACTACCATTATTGTCCTACTAAACCCAGTCCTCTACTCATAGATCTTTTTTTTACCTCCCTCACCACGCCATCCATATATATATTAAACAACCGCGGTGACAATACACATCCCTGTCGCAGACCTACATTTACCTCAAACCATTCACTCAACTCATTCCTTGCTCTAACACACACTTTACTCTCTACATATAAACTCTTGACTGCTCCTAAGAAATGTCCTCCAATTTTGTAAATCCTTAGCACCTACCACATTGCTTCTGTATCCACACAATCATATGCTTTTTCCAAATCCATAAAAGCTAAAAAAAAACATACTTTTCTCTAAATACTTCTGGCACAGCTGTCTTACTGCAAAAATCTGGTCCACACACCCTCTTCCCCTCCTAAAACCGCACTGCTCTTCTCCTATTGCACCTTCTGTACCCTTTATTACCGTCTCTATCAACACCCTACCGTACAGCATTCCAATAACTGATAATAAACTAATACAGTACTTCTATAACTTGAACACTCCTGCCAGTCTCCCTTCCCCTTGTACAAAGGCATAATACATGCACTCCTGTATAATGCCTTTCGATAGAAAAATTTTGAAGCCGGATTTTTTATCGACACCTGGATGGGGATAAAAGTCTTAAAACAGTTGGCTGAATGGATACAAGCCAGGTAGAGAGAGAAAAGGAGAGAAAGATAGATTTAAAAAAAAACGGTGACTCTCCTTAATAAAATCAGTCAGAATAATTAAGGTACCATTCATTGTACCATACTGAAGAAGTTGTTTGGTAGTTTAACTCTTCCAATCTGGGCCTTTAAATC
Source organism: Lithodes maja (assembly GCA_037953745.1). Lineage (NCBI taxonomy): Eukaryota > Metazoa > Arthropoda > Malacostraca > Decapoda > Lithodidae > Lithodes > Lithodes maja. The sequence continues at coordinate 16,578 of JBAKBP010002648.1, read as the reverse complement.
ATGCGCCAATCTCCCCACCCGAAAATGTGCCCTTCAGTTTACAAACATTGCTAGAAGGCTACATAATAGTTAATGGATGCCTAAAATTGCTAGAATAATACCACAATGTTGACCAGAAAAGGCTCGAAGTTTTAGAATACAGGTACAGTACTATGAGAATTATCATTAGGTATAAACTTTGCCGCTAGATCAAAGTAAACATTTATTTATCATTAATATTTGTTAAGAAAGGCTTTCAAAGCTATCAACCCTTCTAGAATATCAAGTGGAAATTCAAGACTGGAGCCTATTTTCAATGCCTCCATTCCCTTGATCAAGTAAATGCTTCTAGATTTAGCAGGAAGGTAGCTGTCGGGAATAGGGTAATGATCCCGACAGGTTTTGGTCCAATAGGACATTTGAATTTGGCGGTATCGTATCGTTTGTACGATTTCGGCTGGTTCTTTGTGTATTGTAGTTTCTTCTTAAGTTAGGTTAAATATTAACTGTAATGTATAAATATCTACATCAGCTCTAGATGTATTATGAAACCAAGTTATGGGTTATAATTATTATGAGCCGGCAGCCATATGTAATTTCGCGAAGCGATCGGACGCCGGCCCTTTAGTCTCTCAATCAACACCGTATAGTAAACATCTCCTCCCCCGGCTCTGACTCAACCCACAGTTCACCAAGTGCTACAACTCCTAAAATATAACAACAGTCCTACATCACCAGTCCTCTAAGCTAAGTTCATTGTATGATATTGTATTATGTTAACATTCCTAAATGTCATGCAATTGAACTAGCCGTTTGTGGGGGACTGGATTAAACCCATCGACGAATACCTCGTTGGTAAATATTATATAACTATTTGTTGGGAGATATCATGTACCAGTGATATACGATTTAACCGTTAACTAGATTCCCGATAGTAGCTACATTGACAACACTGTTGTCTTCTACACGGGGTGACACTCGCGGTTCGCCGTTCACGTCACTGACGTCAGTCGTCACCTGTCTTCTGAAGAGGAAGGATGCGTCTCCCCATGGCAGACCATAGCTATATGTGGCAGACCGGCTGGTGTGCCCCAACGTTTTAGTCAAGCCAGGGATATTGTAGTCTACATATCCAAATACTTTGACACCAAATAAAGTCAACCAATTAGATGTACTGTATTATCATTATTGACGGCTAAGTGGATCACAACAGTATTGACTGTAGCAAGTTGACCATCTTTACACTGTATCCACTTTACATTAAGAGAGAGAGAGAGAGATAGGGAGAGGGAGGGAGGGATGGAAGGGGGAAGGGGGAGAGAGGGAAGGAGGATCGAGGTACAGACACGTACAGAGAGCGAGAAAGTAGAGTCCACCAAAATAAAGTCCATGCGCTCACAAATCTTTGCATATAACATTATCTACCTCAAATCTGCCATACTTTCCATACAATTCGAAATGACCATGGTGTTGACAATAATTTTCCGTCTTAGAATGTTTACTTGCTTCATGAACTGATTCAATAGTTGGTGCAAATATCGAGGATAAATAAACTGGTATGAAATTTTTTCAACCAATCTTCACTTATTCTTGTTCTAATTTTATTACTGTAGTTTCTCTTTACCTTTTGGGAATCAATTTCCATAACACAAACATTCAACAGTATAGTGATGTAGAGGAAAATTGTGCAGTATACAAAATAACTGCAGGATCTGTCCTGCATTGAATGTTATAAGGAGACCTTATCAGCTTCATGGTAACACGTCAAGTGATACAGCAGAGACTGCGGTACGATAACTTTTATGTAAGCTATGGCACTGGTGGAATGGGGCGGGGCTTTCAGATATTTCTCGATTGAATAGACTTTAGCTATATTTAAACGATTTTGTGCAGTTTAACAAAGATCTGTGGTAGTAAAAAGGGTTAACCGAGATAGTTCGAAGCCTGTTAATTGCTGGAGGCCCTTTTTAAACTTAATAACATCGTCTAATAGTAGCCTGAATAAAATCAAAAGGACGTCGCCGGTACGGAAAGGGTTAAAGCTACTGTATCTATTTAAGTAATGTACCGGTATGTACAGTACTGTATATACTCAGGCACGTACCCCATAGCTGGGGTGGCCGAGCTGAAACAGAGCCCGAACAGAAACGACATTTAAAGTTCTAATTCTTAGGGTTCAGGACCACTTTCGCGTTCCCCTCCCCCACGTCTAGTAGGTGAATTTTACAAGGGGAGGAGGATTCCTAGCCTCCCGCCCCCGAAGTAGGAAAATTTGTACAGTTGGTCAAAGTTTCAGCTGACCCACCATCGCTCTGGGGCTTGCAGAATTATCTGGCAATACTGGTGTAGGAAGGAGGTGTGCCTTACAAAGATCGGGATTGGTAGATCTGATTTTGGCTATATCATTGTTAGAACTTATACTAAACAAGGGAAAGTAAGCCTATCTCAAATAAAAATGCATACATCGCTATGTATGATCCCGAACATTCACCCAAAGTTTGTATATTTGCTTAAATATTAAATATTTGCTTAAATATCCACTGATTGGCAACTACACCAGTATTGCCAGCTAATTCTGCGAGCCCCAGAGCGAGGGTGGGTCAGCTGGAACTTTGACCAACTGTACCTGTACACGTAAAGAGACAGACATTTACAAATTGGGAGGTTTGACGTACCTCCCAACCTACCAAATAGGAAAACCTACTATTTGGTAGTAGTCTTGGAAAATCCAACGTCAAGGCTATTAACCTAATTGCAATGACGACTTGTCTAATTTGACTGCTATGTCGTCATTCCAACCGCGGTTAAAAAGAAAAAGTCTAGAGTCTACTCCTTATCTTGCTCTAGGAGACGTTGTACATTAACCAAAACTACCACCGAAGGTGAAAAAAGCATAGAAGAGAAGAAAACGGGGTTTACCTTAGTTACCGCTCAAGGCCCATCCCGTGTTCCGTCATGCGCAGATTCCTGTCGAACGTGCGCATAAGCGACCCTCTCTTGTTATCACATCTCACGCCAGCAGAAGAACGCGGATGGGCAGGTGTCCGGAGTGAGGGAGGGTATTATGTACGTTGGATTTTCCAAGACTACTACCAAATAGTAGGTTTTCCTATTTGGTAGGTTGGGAGGTACGTCAAACCTCCCAATTTGTTAGTAGTCTTGGCAAATCCAACGTCAAGGCTGCATAACAAATAGGAGGAGGACATCCAAGCCCAACATACCAAAAAAACCAATGCATAAGACAAAATTATGAATGACAAAGAAACACAAGTTAAACAAGAGAGTTTAATAAAAGCGTGAAAAACTGAGGAGTAGCTAAAAAGAGCAGTTTTAACACGTGCCCGTCATTCATAGTAATGCAAAACCATAGACTTGTCTTAAACCAAAAAGCACTGTACATAAAATCCCTTTTCTTCCAAAATGAACAAAAAAACAAGGAACACAAACTTAAAACACAATTTGCAAGGAGGCAAAAACACTTATGTACTGTATACATATAACATAATCCCAAACTTGTAATCCAGTGTTGCAAACCCGTACTCCCCCCCCCCCCTTTTGCAAACAAAACAAAGTAAAAGAAAGAGTGACAAGGGGGGAAGACCAGGCAACCTCGCTAGAGCTCTAGGAAACACGACTCCCGAGAGCTATCACAGGCCGAGGGGGTCTAACAATGGACATGGAGAGGTAGGAGGAGATGAAGGTATGGATAGAAGACCACAAACCTGCCGAGGCGACGTCAGGCAACGAACGAGTCTGCAGGAACCGTAAGGAGGCAGCAAAGGACCGCACATCGTGCGCAGAACCCCGACAAGCAGGGTTACTGGCACGAATAACCCGACAAATGTGGCGTCCTATCTGTACCTTCGAAAGCCTCCCACCAGTCCGAGGAGACACCCACACAGCAGTCCCCGAAGTCGGAGCCACAGACTCAACATAAGAGTGCAAGGCCTGCACCGGGCACAACACATGGTGAGTATGCCCACGTTTTAAAGCCTGGATGGTGAAAGGCTTGAAAACGTGGGTCTCTCTCTCATTCTTGGCAACAAAATGAGGGGAGGGGGCAAACGTGACGACATTCAATGACGGGGAGAATCGCATGCATTCCTGGGACCGTGACATGGCAGCTAGTTCAGACACCCTATCCCCAGTGGCCAGAGCGACAAGGAAGAGTGTACGCTCCAGCAACTGAACCGGTGTAGTGTCCCGTGTATATGTGTGTGAAGCCAGAAGGTCCAGAGCACGCCCCAGATCCCACTGAGGAGGGATCTGGCGCGGAGGCGGTCGCTCCCTGAAGGCAGCCTTCATGAAGGAATCCAGCTCCTTCGGAGGAACGACCAGCCCAGTGACTGACTCAAAGACCTCCCGGATGGCAGACAAGTGGTTACGTATAGTGTTGACCTGAAAGCGACGTGTACGGAAGAGGTGAAACAAGTAGTGTAGGACGAGGGAAGGAGAGCTAACAGTCTGGCGAGTGTCCTGTATCCATCTAGTAAAAGACCTCCAGTGGGACTCGTAAGTCCCCCAAGTCGAAGACGTCCATGAACGCTTCAGGAAGTCAGTCAGGTCCCGTCCGTGGACTGGGAGCCACCGTGCCTCACGAACATCCACGATGCGAAGGCCAACGAGGTCCGTAGGTCTCCAACCTGGCTCAAGTGGAAGTGTGAGAGAGGGAGAGGGACCGGACTCGGGCACCACCGCTTCAACTGGGAGTACCAAGCCTGGGCCGGCCACAGAGGCGCTATGAGCCAGACTCTGCCGCGGTACAGCCGCAGCCTCGCGAGGACTTTGCACATCAACAGTGCGTCTGGTGGCGGAAATATGTATATCGACTGCCACCTGCTCCAGTCTTCCATGAAAGCGTCCGGACCCCCCTCCGGAGTACGAGTCCGGAGGGATAGGTACCGAGGCAACTTGCGAGTCTCCTTCGATGCGAACAAGTCGACCTCCGGAACACCCCAGGAAGCCGCGAGGTCGTCGAATACAGTCTGTTTCATCGCCCATTCTACAAGAACGCCCTGTCCTCGCGACAGGGCGTCCGCCCACAGGTTGGCAGTCCCGGGCAGGTAGGAGGCGTGCAGGGAGATGTTGTGTCGGGTCGCGAGGAAGAACAACTTCTCTGAGATCCCCAACAGAGTCAAAGACCTGGAGGACCCCTGCTTTTGGATACAGTGGACAGCTGTCTGATTGTCCATCCTGAAGGCCACCGACAGGCCCCGAAGGGCCAGCGCGTGGTCCCGCAGGAAGAACAAGGGAACCAAGAGTTCGAGGGCATTGATGTGTAGGTGTGTGTGTCCCACCCATCTGCCGTGATGTTGATGTCCCAGGTTGGATTGGTAACCCCACCCCACCTCGCTCGACGCATCTGTATCCACCCAGATCGTTGGCGGGGGGGCGGTCCAGGGCACAGCCGCAGAGAGCGTGCCCCGAGCAACCCAGTGTCCTAAGTGTCTGTGAATGGAACGCGGGATCGGCATGAGCCGATCCATAGGGACCAACGGAAACACCTTGTTGCCCATGAGGATTAGGCGGCGCAGCCTGAGCCTCCCTAAGGGAATGGTCAGAGCAGCCCAATTCAGGGAACCCACTAACGAGTCCCAGATCCTCCTCGTGAGGGAGACCGAGTGCAACACGGCGAAGACCTTCCTGCGAAGTTTCACCGCGTTTGGCTGACTCTGGGTAACCGTAGCGTTTGTCAGATCCCATTCGAGACCAACCCACGTCACGACACGCGACGGGGTCAGGCGGGACTTGGGAATGTTTACTTTGAACCCTAACTGTGTGATGTGTTGAACTACTGTGAGGGTGTCGCGAACGCACTGTTCTAGGGTGTCTGAAACTATCAACCAGTCGTCCAAGTAAAACAGGATCTGGAGGCTGCCCCTGAGGAGAGGATCCAGAGCCTGCTTCACCAGTTTCGAGAAGATCCGCGGCGCGATGTTGAGACCGAAGGGAAGCCTGTCGAACATGAACACACGATCGGAAGTCCGAACGGCCAAGAATCGCTGGAAACGAGGATGTATAGGGACGTGCCAATACGCATCCTTGAGGTCCAGCGACACTACCCACGACAGAGGTCGCAGGGCCAGTCGTACCTGGTGCACCGTTCGCATCCGAAATCGCGTGTTCACGATGTGCCCGTTGAGGGCCGACAGATCCACCACCGGTCGCATCGCGTTGCAGTCCTTCTTCGGTACCAGAAAAACACGGGAGAAGAAAACCGGGTGACCGGCTTTCACCTCCTTGACGATTGCCTGCTCGTGCATGGATGTAATCACGGCGGCCACCTCCGAAGAGACAGGCCGGCTTCGTTGACAAGAGCTGAGTGGGGGTCTGGACTTCCATCTCCAGGTTAGACCCCTCCGAGCAACCTTCCGCCCCCACGTCCCTCGCGGCCACCGAGGGGCGCAAGGGCGAAAACAACCTGTGGGAGCCCCCGAGATGAGGTGAGCGACCCGTTCGGCGAGGCGAGAAGGAGAACAAGGAGGAGACCGACCCGGAGAACCTACACATTTTTTGACGTGGAGGGTCCCCCGGTACGGTCCTTGCGGTCATAAGACCCACGTTGACCACCTCTACCCCCCCCCACCTCGCCGAAAAGGGCGGGTCACCCCATCCCCTGTCCGTCGTGCGTCGGACCCCGTCGAAGTGCGGCCGGAAGTGGAAGGCTGGCCAGCCCCTTCTCGGCGGGGATGAAAGGGAGCAGGAGCAGAAGTGCGAGGCGGAACCGACGCTCTAGCCGGCAACTTCCCTTTCCTGCGCCCTTTCTTGGCGGCAGCAGCGGCGGCAGCACCTCGAGGAGGACCGGCAGAAGGACGGGACTGCGAAGACCCTGGTCGCGACACAGCGCGTCTTTGCGTGTCTTAAGCAGGGTCCGCTGACAGAGAAGCGTAGCGTTCCCAAGCATCCTACGCGAACAGCCCCGATGTATATAGCTCGGAGTATAACAAACCCTGACGAATATCCAAAGGGGCCTTCCGGCAGAACGAGGACCTTACCGTTTGGCGTTGTCGAGTAGCCTCGCACAAAACCGCCTTCAGCTCGGGAACCAAAGACACCGCGAGCTGAAGGTGGATCCGCCGAACGTGGTCCAAACCCTCGCGAAGATCGCCAGGTGCAGTCGCCTCGATAAGTCGCAGGTGGTGAACAGATGTCTGGAGGGAACCTAAAAGACAAGACAAGTTCGCCACCCTCTGCCGCAAGGTAAAATCCCTGTCGACAGAAGACTTATCTGGGTGGGAAAAGAACGGGTTAGCAATAGCACAAATTTCAAGTTTGGGAGCGCTAATCCAGGACCAGAACTTGCCATCCAATCCGCCGACAGACACAAGAGGAGGCCAAAGCAGTGACGACTCTGGGGGAGGTACTGAAACTGATCTGTCGACGGAACGGTTGGCAAATTCTAAGGCCTCAGCAAACCAGGCCTCCAATGGGAGAGGATTATCAAGGACGATGGCTAAGCCAGGCTTACCATCGTCGCTCAAACCCGTCCCATAGGAGGACAGTCCCGTCAAAACAGCGAGGGACTGAACATCCTGAAGGATGTCCTGGCGGCTGAAGTCTGACCAGAGCTTAGTCCGAGGAGCAGACGGGGGCTTGGGCTTCACCGAAAAGTACTGAAGGTCAGTCCTCGTCGGGTAAGCCCGCACCTCCACGTCGGCCACCTGACCATCCACCCTGAACGCCCTGAACTGCATCCTATCATTAATTTGGACCGACCAGCCCAAAGGTAGGGCCCTCTCACCTGACGGGAAGTCGGTAGCACGCTCCGGGTGGGAGGCCTGCACCCCCTTCCAAACAGCCAAGGAGCCATAGAGGAGAGGCATAGTCCTCGACGGGACCTTGGCCTTCTGGATGGGGGGCAAGCGCGGACCCTGCCCTAGCAGACGGAGAACCCCCGCATGGGAGACAGCAGGGGCAACCACCTGAGCCAGGGCAGGAGCAGTACTAGCCGACGACCGGGCAGGAGGAGAAGCAGGGCGAGAGGGAATGTGGTCCACCGCAGAGGGGAGGGGGACCAAAGCAGGGGCAGGTTGGGTGAGGCGCTGAGGTTGTGTCACTGCCAAGAAGCGCGACAAGAGGGATTCCTGCATTGCCTCCAATCGCGCGTCGAAGTGTGACACAACCCACCCCTGCATAGCCGAAAATCGATCAGAGAGAGGCGACCCCCCCGAAGATTGTTCGGCCCGCAGGGGCGAGCGTGAGCGAGAGCGAGACCCATGACACGAAACAGCAGCGTCGCGGCCCAAAGAAGGCGAGCGACTACTGCCGTGGCGTCCCAGAGGGTCTCGCCCCCGCTCACTAACGCCCGAGGGGGAAACATCATCATCCCCCTCTTCCAGTGTCCCGTCAGCCCCCGAGAAAGGGGACTCCGAAACTTCGCTATACTCTACCGAGTCAAGCGGCGGGGTACCCACTCGGGGAGCCGGGAGTCGAAGATCAGGTATAGAAGAAGGAAGAGGAGTAGGATGACGGGAGTGGGAAGGCTGGCCGGGTGAAAGGAGGTCAGAAGGAGCCGCGGGGGGAAACTGAGCAAGGATCCCCGGGGCTGAGAGAACAGTGCGGCCCGACACCGAGGAGGAGGAGGCAGGGACCTCCACCTTGGGACGAGACCGCGAAGGAAGAAGAGGCACAGAAGCAGGAGAAGTAGGAGGAGAAGCAACTACAACCTGGCGGACCCCCCTGGACAGAGTAGGAGGAGGGAGCAGAGGGCCAGCTACAGTATGGACATCCGCGCGCGTAGAGGACACATAAAGAGGACGTCTTTTGTTCAGGGGAAGCGGGCGGAAAGTAGTAGAGCCCCTATCCGGAGAGGCTAGGGGAGGGCGTACAGGGGCAGAGACGCTAACCCCGGCCTCAGGGCGAGAACCATGACGAGGGCGACGGCCGGAGTCAAGGCCATCAGGAGGACGAGGAGGGGCAGTAGAGGATGGACGATGAGGAGAGCGAGAGCGTGGACGGAGCTGGGGATCCCCCCGACGATGCGACGACCGACCACGGGACCCAGGAAGAAGGGCCCGAGCAGGGAGAGGGCCAGGTAAACGGCCCCCAGACGGGTCAGGGATGCCCAGGGCCACACGGATCCGGTCATCCACAAAAGCCGGGGAGCGATGGCCCACAGATCGAATGTGGTGGGAGACCACCGCCCACACGGACTGAAGGGATGCAGAGGCCACCGCCGCGTCAGAGGAACCAGGGTGATGGTCCACGACATCGACCAGGTCCATACACGGGCCACACAGCGCAGGGAGGTAGGCCGTAGAGGACACACATTGGGAGTGGCGTAGGCAGGACCTGTGGCACTCTAAACACGGGGAGCCACAGCCCTGGCGAAAGCAAGGCATCACACCTGCAATGGAAGAACACACAGCATAAGCAGCACGGTGACTGAGTAAGCGAAGAGAATGTCCAATAAAAACCAGGGAATGAGCATGGGTAAACAAGAATACACATGCAAACTGGAAGGCGTACTCACTCGAAACCGGGAACACCGAGGGAGGTGATGAGGGTGGGCGATGCGCAAGAGCACAAGCAGAACCTGCAAAGATGGAGAAAGTGTTAAACACCACTCAACACCTCACATGCAGGGCCCTAACACCATAAAGTGTAGACACCAATATAGTAACAGGCAACAATATGACACAAAAAAGGGTCAACAGTGAAAGCCAACTATAACCGCAAATTTGCGGGCCAATAGAGGTAGATCCGTACCGACACAACCCTCCCACATCGCCACGAGACCCCCCAGCGATCTCCGCAAATTTGCGGGGAGCCGAAACGACCCAGAGGGCCGAATCGAGCACTCCGCAAATTTGCGGGACCGGCCGACATGGCCCGGTGCCGAAAAAGCGAGAGGAGCGTCTAGGAAAACCAAAAAAGGCCCGCAAACAAGCGTCAACTCCTTATGAACTCCAAGCGACGATGACCATCAAGCTGAGCAGTGTCTTCCTTGATAATATCCTGACTCAACCGGTCAAGGGAGAGGCAAGGAAGACACACCAGGGGAGAGGAGGCACATCCCCCAGGAACCACCCAACCCACAGAGATAGAGCAAAGCCCATGAGGAGAAGTGGCAGGTTGGGTGGTTTGGCACAAACAGGGGCCCCTGTGGGGTACCCCAGGATTGGGCAAAAGCTATGAAAGGATGGAGGTGAAAACAGGAAGGGAACACAAAAACCAGTAAATGAAACTGGCGAGAAAAAGGGTGGCCTAGCCGCGAGTAGAGAATGTGTCAGGGGCGAAAAACCCTGTGGTGTGAGGGAGAGGCCCCCGTGGGGTACCCCTGGATATCACGAACCACCAAGCGCCCAGGCCCTTGAGACACAGTGAAGGCTCGAAAGGGGGGACTCGGGAATAACGCTATTTATGCGGCTGACACAAACTCTACAAACAGCACCGCCACCACGAAATCTCATATTGTGAACCAACTGTACACCTAGGCTATGAAAAAATGAGAACTCGTAGGGGCATAGCAAGTCCTGAATGAGAAACAAGCTAGGCTAAAATAAGCTAAACTATGCCCAGACTAACAGGAAAAAAGAATATGAAAAGAGAAAGAATGAAAAACATAGACGGGGAACGCCAAGCGCCCCCGTACCTTCGGTAGCTATTTCCACACGCGTCTCCATTAAACACACTGAGGAGCCCATTTACGTGTGTCCTAGATCACGTAACATCTGTCTAACAAAAAGGCCAGAAAAGCCGAAACGAACCTAAAACAGGGTGAATTGAAGGAGCACAACAAAAGCGGACTTCAAGAATGGCGACGCGTGAAAAAATGATAACAAGAGAGGGTCGCTTATGCGCACGTTCGACAGGGATCTGCGCATGACGGAACACGGGATGGGCCTTGAGCGGTAACTAAGGTAAACCCCTTTTTCTTCTCTTCTATGCTTTTTTCACCTTCGGTGGTAGTTTTGGTTAATGTACAACGTCTCCTAGAGCAAGATAAGGAGTAGACTCTAGAAGTTTTCTTTTTAACCCGGGAGCTGCGGGAAGACTCTTAAGAGTTCCCCCGGCGGACTGCGGGAAGACTCTCTGGAGTAAGTAAAACTAAAAATCAACTTTTTACATCGAAAATTTTTTTTTTTTTTTTATTTTTATTTTTTTATTTTTTTATTTTTTTTTGGCCCCTGGGCCATGCAAAATCTCAGTCCTCTACCTCCCCTCCTTCCCCACTTTCCTCCTATTCCTCAGTTATCACCTATTTTCCCTATTATTCCCTTATTCTGAGGTATATTTTCGTGCTAACATTAGCGAGTTGCAAGCAGGGTGTTGTCATCACTGATGGCCATCGAGTGCAAGAGAGAGAGAGAGAGTATCGATCGACTGTGTCGCAGTGGCCTTGGGGAAAATTGGCGGGAAGGTAGCTTGCCTCACCCATACATTATACAACTCGCGGGCTATATCTCCGATTTTGACCATCCAAACGCTGTTTTCACTCGTTTTATTGTTGTTTCAGGTTAATACCTTTATAATCAACCCATAATAGGCGCATATGGATAATTATTAATGCTATTAATGGTACAATGAATATTTTAGTGACGAAAAACCTCAAATACGTCAGCACAGGGGGACGTTTTCATTTACCCCCGTGCGCACTTCAGAGGTTAACCGCGGTTGGAATGACGATATAGCAGTCAAATTAGACAAGTCCTCATTGCAATTAGGTTAATAGCCTTGACGTTGGATTTGCCAAGACTACTAACAAATAGACATTTTATGTTTGTAATTCTGACAATCATTATATAGAATTAGTGAGAAATGTCTATGAATTCTCAAAATTGGTTGTGAAAATGTCATTTGGAACTGAACTGCACTCTCTGAGTTTTCAGTAATTTGAATTAAAAATCCTTCCTATATTTCAGATTGTTTCAAAGCCTCCTGACTATCATCGTAATGTGTTCAACTACTTGATGATCTTCCTTAAAGAGCTGGTGAAACATGCCGAGGATAATGTTCTGGATGCTAAGACATTAGGTTAGTACAATATACTGTACTGTAATTATATCTGTTTTTCATACTGCTCTCCCTCACTATCCGATGCCCCAATTTACAATATTTTTTTTATGTTTTTAGTTGTTTGGATTTGGGTTTTGGCTGGTCCGAGAACACGTCCCCATTTAATCCATTACTTTAGGGTTCGCTATACTGTACAATTTATATATTCAAGATCGGGTTTTCAGGAACATAGCCCAATCCTTATCTTGAGGGAGACTTGTACTTAACCAACCCTCTCACTACCGGCGCCATCCTTTTAACTTTATTCTGGCTACTATTCATATTATCAGCAACCCACCAATTAACTTACAAATAAACCTAATTAATGAAATTAATGAAACTATGAATACATTTGGTACTCCAAGGATTTGAACCTAGGATACTCACATCAAAATTCTGCGTACTTAACCATTACTTGTCCATTAGTCTATTTTATTCAGTTTAAAATGGCCATCCAGCAACTAACAGCCTTCGAACTATCTAACTACCACAGATCCTTCTTAAATTGCACAAAATTGTTTAAATAATGTATACTGTAGCTAAAAAACAAAATATATAGACGTCGCTGGTAAAGAAAGGGTTAATCATATTTATATAGACTTATCCATACTATCATTTATTGTTTTTCACCTTACAACTCCAACCTTATGAGGGCTTCTGCCCTTGACAAATAGGACTTCCCAAATTTACTAATTCTTTGCACATTTTTTTTTTTTTTTTCCTATATTCCAACTTACTTCCTCTCGGGCATAGGCTGAGAGCCTTAACATTCACCGCTTTACAATGAACAGTGAAGCCTGTGAGGTCTTGTTCCAGTCTAGGGAGTGAGACATGTGAAGCACGTAGAGTACAACGAGCACCTGCCATCTTGCCTTCACATGAGGCACGGTGCTCACTCATGGCCCGAAACGACCCCATCTCTGAAGCCACCTCGTTCCCGTGCTTCACTGTCTCACTCCCTACATTCGGACTCTCACACTTACACACACACACAACGCCACCTGTTGAGCAGATAACTCACCAGGCATTGCACCCCTATAGCATATTTTGAATATGGGAATATTCATACAGTGCTATTATATCAGGGAACAATGAGGGTATTTTGTTGACGTTTCGGTGGGCTTGTGGTAATGCACTGATACTAGGTACAGCACAAATTCCATCCCAATAATATCTTCCCATTGATACATCGGGATTTGAACCCGGGACCTTTGGATTACCAGGCCAGTGGCAAGACCACTCCACCACACATGACGATAGTGCGTTGTATGTGTGCGATTAGTTTGCTTGGGAAACAAATTAACTTGCTCATGTAGTAATGTTCACCCTATATGGTGGATTGTGTTCTTTTATTTCATAAATTTTATTTTAGTAAGCGTTGTTTCCACATAGCGATTTTGATTAGTTGTTTTGCCTTTATATTGTCTTTGTCCCAGTTTTGGTTTGTTTAGTTTACAAGTTTTACATTTTAATTTAATAATAATTCACCTTACAAAAGCTCTCCATATGTCACAATCTTGAGCCATCTCCCTATTGAGTCCCCTGGCCTTGAGATCATTCTGCAATACCTGCCTCCAATTCTTTGTACCTTCCACATTCATGCTATACCCTCTTTCAAATAAGTAGGCCAAAACTCTTCAACATTAACCTCTATAACTCACAAACAACTAGAGTAATCAAGCTAATATTTCTACCAGTTGGGAAGGGTCAGCCAGGGAGTAGGGGACATTTACAGCTCATATGCACTAGCCCTTTTTTAATAATAGAGGTTGGGGTTCACAACTTCTGGCTTACCTACTACGAACAGGGTATTGTAAAATTTCTTAACAAATTAGAATTGATGTAAAAGTTGCTCATCTGATTAAAAAGGAAAAAACAGCTTGTACAGTCGAGGTTGATGAGTGTTGTCAGATATTTCACAAAGCTTCGGACACTGACTAATACTCTGAGGGATAAGCACTTTTCCCAGTAACTGTAAAGATACCAATAACACTTTTTGAGCAAAAACCACTGGAATCTATGACAACACTTAATACCCCCGATTGTACTACTTCCGCTCTGGTTTCAGCCTGTTTTTATGTACATATTTTGCAATGGGGTATGTGCCTGAGTATATACATACAGAGAGTGAGAGTGAGAACGGAGAAATGGATAAGCGACGAGCAGGGAGGTTTTAGGAAGGGAAGAGGATGTGTAGATCAGATTTTTACCCTGAATTGTGTTGTGGAGAAATATTTGGAGAAGAAACGAAAGGTGTATGTTGCCTTTATGGACTTGGAGAAGGCCTATGACAGAGTGGATAGAGAAGGTTTGTGGAAAGTACTTACAATATACGGAGTAGATGGCAAGTTGCTGAAAGCATTGAAAAGCATGTATGAGGGTGCAAAGGCGGCAGTACGTGTGGAGAGTGAGCAGAGCGAGTTCTTTGACCTGAATGTTGGTTTGAAACAGGGGTGTGTGATGTCCCTGTGGTTGTTTACTGTATATATGGATGGAGTCATGAAAGAAATACTATAAAGAGCAGTGGATGTTGGTGTATCGCTGAAAAGGGAGGGAAATGAGTGGAAGCTACCTATACTGCTGTTTGCGGATGATACAGTTCTGATGAGTGATAATGAATGGGAGTTGCAGGGTCTGGTAAATGAGTTTGGAACAGTGTGCGTAAAACGGAATTTGAAGGTAAATGCGGGGAAGAGCAAGGTTATGGTCTTCGAAAGGGGTGAAGTCACAGAGTGTGAGGTGAAGCTGAACGGTCAGGCTATGGAGATCTTCAGCTCTTTTAAGTATCTGGGCAGTGTGTTTAGTAAAGATGGGACTATGGATGAAGAAGTGTGGGAGAGGGTACAACAGGGGAAGAGGGTTGTAGAAATGCTGAAAGCAGTAACAAGAAATAGGGTGGTCAGTATGGAAGTGAAGAAGTCCTTGCATGACAGTGTGGTAATCCCGACACTGACTTACGGAAGCGAAGCATGGACGTTGGTTGAGAGACTCAGACCAAGAGTGAGAGCAGTGGAAATGAATTACTTAAGAAGTGCGTGCAGAGTTACATGGAGGGATAGACAGACTAATGAAGAAATAAGAAGGAGGTGTGGTGTGGAGGTAGATGTGCTGGAAAGTGTGAAAAGGAACATCTTAAGATGGTTCGGCCATATGGAACGTATGGAAAGCGAGAGAATGACTAAGAGGGTGTACGAGAGTGAGGTGGAGGGACAGAGAGGGAGAGGTAGACCGAAGGAGAGGTGGAAGGATGGATTGAGGAAGTATATGAACGAAGGCGGTGCTGGTTGGGGGGAGGGGCGTCGACTGACTGGGGACAGAGGTGCATGGAGGCGGTTCGTTCATGGCCACCCCTTCGGGGATCACGGCGTCAGGCAATAGATAGATAGACAGTACATACATAATCCCTTGAACGTGACGATAGTGCGTTGTTATGTGTGCGATTAGTTTGCTTGGGAACCAGATTAACTTGCTCATGTAGTAATGTACACCCTATGTGGTGGATTGTGTTCTTTTATTTATAAATTATTATTTTACTTAAGCGTTGTTTCCACAGCGATTTTGATTAGTTGTTTTGTCTTTTTACTGTGTTCGTATAAGTTTTTGGTTTGTTTATTTTGCAAGTTTTACATTATAATCTATCTATCTATCTATTGCCTGACGCCGTGATCCCCGAAGGGGTGGCCACGAACGAAACACCCCCATGCACCTCTGTCCCCAGTCAGTCGACGCCCCTCCCCCCAACCAGCACCGCCTTCATTCATGTAGTTCTTCACTCCATCCTTCCACCTCATATTCGGTCTACCTCTCCCCCTCTGTCCCTCCACCTCGCTCTCGTACACCCTCTTAGTCATTCTCTCGCTTTCCATACGTTCCATATGGCCGAACCATCTCAAGTTGTTCCTTTTCACACTTTCCAGCACATCTACCTCCACACCACACCTCCTTCTTACTTCCTCATTAGTCTGTCTATCCCTCCATGTAATTCCGCACGCACTCCTTAAGTAATTAATTTCCACTGCTCTCACTCTTGGTCTGAGTCTCTCAACCAACGTCCATGCTTCGCTTCCGTAAGTCAGTGTCGGGATTACCACACTGTCATGCAAGGACTTCTTCACTTCCATACTGACCACCCTATTTCTTGTTACTGCTTTTAGCGTTCCTACAACCCTCTTCCCCTGTTGTACCCTCTCCCGCACCTCTTCATCCATAGTCCCATCTTTACTCAACACACTGCCCAGATACTTAAAAGAGTTGACGATCTCCATAGCCTGACCGTTCAGCTTCACCTCACACTCTGTGACTTCACCCCTTTCGAAGACCATAACCTTGCTCTTCCCCGTATTTACCTTCAAATTCCGTTTTTCGCACACTGTTCCAAACTCATTTACCAGACCCTGCAACTCCCATTCATTATCACTCATCAGAACTGTATCATCCGCAAACAGCAGTATAGGTAGCTTCCACTCAATTCCCTCCCTTTTCAGCGATACACCAACATCCACTGCTCTTGATAGTATTTCTTTCATAACTCCATCCATATATACAGTAAACAACCACGGGGACATCACACACCCCTGTTTCAAACCAACATTCAGGTCAAAG